>CM034350.1:117759076-117901462 GCA_019925275.1 Mytilus edulis | reverse complement strand
TTTGACAGAAATACACCAAACTGAATAACAACATATGATTCAGTAAGATTAATATATTGCAAAGATATTTGTAGAGTTTGATGAAAATCTAAGTTGATTTGAAAAAGTTATGAAAAAAATTAAAGTGTACCATCTCTATTTTGTCAAAACTGCAAATCCTAGCTTTTTTTACCTAGATTAAATTAATTCTTAAATTTGACAGTAATACAACAGGCTTTATAACAACCTAGGATTCAGTAAGATAAATACATCACCAAGGTAGCAATATAGTTTCAATAAAATCCAAGTTGAATTTAAAAACTTATAAAAAAAATTAAAGTGTACTCTCTCTATTTTGTTCAAACTGCAAATTCTAGCTTTTTTTACCTAGATTGATTTAATTCTTGAATTTGACAGCAATACAACAAAAAACAAAATGACCTGGGATTTAGTAAGCTTAATATACATTTAAGATAGCTGCATAGTTTAATGAAAATCCAAGATGATTTGAAAAAGTTATTAAAAAAATTAAAGTGTACTATCTCTATTTTGTCCGAATTGCAAATCCTAGCTTTTTTTTACCAAGATTACTTTAATTCTTAAATTTTACAGCAATACAACAAAAAACTAAATGAAATGGGATTCAGTAAGCTTGATATATATCTAAGATAGGTGCATAGTTTGATGAAAATCGAAGTTGATTTGAAAAAGTTATAAAAAAAATTAGTGTACTATCTCTATTTTGTCCGAATTGCAAATCCTAGCTTTTTTTTACCAAGATTACTTTAATTTTTAAATTTTACAGCAATACAACAAAAAACTAAATGGAATGGGATTCAGTAAGCTTGATATATATCTAAGATAACTGCATAGTTTGATGAAAATCCAAGTTGATTTGACAAAGTTATAAAAAAATTTAAAGTGTACTATCTCTATTTTGTCCGAATTGCAAATCCTCGCTTTTTTTACCAAGATTACTTTAATTCTTAAATTTTACAGCAATACAACAAAAAGCTAAATGAAGTGGGATTCAGTTAGCTTGCTTTATATCTAAGATAGCTGCATAGTTTGATGAAAATCCAAGTTGATTTGAAAAGTTATAAAAAAAATAAAGATGCCTATCTGAATTTTTATATTATAGTTTTTATTTTTACATATTGCAAAATTAAATTCTTTCATTTCACAGCAATAAATCAAACTACCTAATAAGCTTGAATTTTGTAAGATCAATATTTAATTTAATTAGATGGGTTGATTTACACCAGTCAACACTAAATTTGAAGGTCAAGACTAGTCGAGACAGGTCGAGACTAGTTGAGACTGAGTCGACTAGTCGAGACTAGTCGAGACAGGTCGAGAATAGTCAAGACAGGTCGAGACAGGTCGAGCCTTGATCAAGACCATTTCAGACTACACAAAGATCATCAAGTACTGCATCAGACTAATTAAGTAAAGTCGAGACCTAGTCGAGTACACTTAAGTACAGTTAAGTACAGTCGAGACAATGTCGAGACTAGTCGAGTAAAATGTGTGCTCGATTTTACTGGTCGAGCACAAAAACTGGTCAATTCAGACTCTGAGCAGTTTGTAGTGTAGGTACTTTTGAATGTATCAACCAAATATAAACATGATGGGTCTTTACTGAGTTTGGTCATAAACTGAGATTCATAGCAATATAGAAATGTATCTGCTATTAAATGGTCACAGTTAGTGTACAATGTATTGATACAGTTAGTTAGAAGCAGATCTCAATGTTACCGTATGGATGGAAGTAAACCTTTGTATTTTTTAAAAATTTAAATGTATAATTAGTCGTTTAACTTAAAAGAAAAATATCAATAATAAGTCATGTCAACACTTAATTGCTGCTTAATGTACTCGTGATAACCGCAAGGGTAAAATTATCATCGCCAGTGGCATCAAAACATTGAGTTACCAGGCTTATAATTTGCTACCGCGGACACGCATTTCGTTCAACAATACTCATCAATTGTGCTTCCAACAAAAAAGATGTATTCAAAGGGTCAAGGGGAATGATGAAACAACCTTAGTGCTTTGTATAATTGAACATTTCATAAAGAGTTAATTTATTAAGATTACAACACAATGTTGACTGCTGTACCACATTTGTGATATTTTTACTTATTATTTGTTTTATTTTGTTCATAAAACGTGGCAATATAACAGAGTTTTATGAGAGGTTTAGAATTTTCCACGGAATTCTGTATTTGTGTTGTTTCACTTTATACTGCTAATGAACATATCAAATGATTACTAAAAATGTAATATGAGACTCATCAATGTCATTGAGTGCACCCGTCAGTGCGTATACGGAAACACATGTGTTCTATTGGAGCTTTTAAATCTTTAAAAAAAACGTATACAAATATTAATCATGATAACGATTCATCACATGTAATTAAATTGAGAATGGAAATGGGGATCGTGTTCAAGAGACAACAACCCGTCCATATAGAAGAAAACAACAGAAGACATCAAGAGTTTGCAACATATAAAATAAAACTCGTCCCGGTGGCGTACTTCAACTAGCTCCTAATCACAAATGATAACTAGTTAAGTGATAATGGGCGCCAAACTGAACTCTGAAACATATAAATAAACAAAATAAAACAAACACGTTCACTCTATTTTTGTAGTTCATTCTTATGTTCTGCTGTTACACCTTTGTCACAGTTAGGGAAAGTGTTTGGATCACACTAACATGTTTTACCCCGCCACATTGTGTATGTTTGTGCCCGTTCCAAGTCAAGAACTTATTATTCAGTGGTTGTCGGTGTTATATATTTGATTTTCGTTCATGTTTTGTACTTACATTAGACTGTAAGTTAGCGATAAAGGATACTACAGATACAGCTAAGTCTGCCTCATATCTTGATTTACATCTAGAAATTGGCAATGAGGGTCGGTTAATAACAACACTTTACGACAAAAGAGATGATTTCAGCTTCCCAATTGTGAACTTTCCATGTATCGACGTAAAAGGACTACTACGGTCCGGTGGAAGAATTGACAATGCGCTCATTAGTGAAACAGTAAAATACCCTTATTTACTTGCGACAAAACACCCATTGACAACATTAATTATTTTGGACGCACACAAACTACAAAATCACAGTGGAATAAATGGGACAATTACGTCAACAGACATATTGGATATCGAAAATCTGACAAAGAATGAAAACCGCATTACGGAATTGTTTTCCCTGTAGAAAGATAATTAGTCGACCGTATGTGGCGCCTGACCAACCACCGCTACCAAAGGATCGTCTTGGAGAAGACCCGTCATTCAATGTCACGGGAGTTGATTTTACTGGAGCGTTACATGTACGACAAAATGGTAACAAGGAAATAAAAGCGTACATATGTCTATGTATGTGCGCCTCAACCAGAGGTGCTCACGTTGAGTTGTAGTTTAGGATTTAACAACACATTCGTTTTATTAGCATTTCGCAGATTTGTCGATCTTTACCGAAAATTATGATATCTGACAATGCTTCTACGTATAAATCTGCAGCGTCAGAGATTTTTAAGATATTCAAATCAGAAACTGTGCACGGACAACTAAGTGAGTTAGGAACAGTTCGGAAGTTTATACTCAGCAGGACTTACAAAAACCTCCCTCAAGAAAACATTAGGACGTGCCTGTATCGACTTAGATATGCTACACACCGTTGTTATAGAAATCGAGTGCACACTGAATGACAGACCGTTAACGTACATCTCTACTGATGAAAAGGATCCAGAACCATTAACGCCGTCTCATCTTTCGTATGGCAGAAGATTGAAGACACTTCCGTATCCTACAAAAGACCACAGCGAATTCAAAGTCATAATACTACTGCTGCAACCATTTGAAAGTTGTAGCAGTTATTTAATAACTCTCCCAACACGGAAAACGTTGAAACAGTCATAAAGAAAATGTTTAAACGATGAAAAAGTTGTAACAGTAAAAAAATGATTGCTACAACCATTGTTTAGGCATAGCTAACTCATAAGTTTAGCATTTTCCAAACATTGATCGTCATTAAGACTTAAAAGTCACTTTATACAAAACTCCTGACAGTCCGGGATAGGTTAAATAATTTGTAAAACAATTTTACCGTGTGCAATATAAGGTTGTGATAAAGAGACACAACTATCACACCCATTTAATAAATCAATTTTAGATAGAAATTGATTTAAAAAAAAATAGTATTTTGAAATATTTGCCACTGAACATTTTCGTATTCTACGCTTATTTAGGTGAATGTGCTAAATTTATTTAACTATTTTAGACTCCCTTGCCTCTCATCTCTTCGAACAAAATCGGAACCAGCACTTCATACTTGCAATTTCACACAGGATGGTTTTATTCCCATTTAAAACTTCTTACAAATAAATCTAAAAGATTACTCAATATATTTGTGACCAAGTGTATCTTTAACAGTTGACAATTTTCAATGTTATCTAAATAACACCTTCTTTTTATTAATTAGTTAGTTGTGAAATCATTCATGCACACAAGGTTGTCTTCAATACCCGTAGTTTTACAAATCACATTACTTCATAATAACGGTCATTATACATGATATACTTTAAACCTAGCGGGGATCTCCGATATACACACTTGTCAAAGTTATCCCCATATTAAACTGCTTAATTTTTCCCCGAGAGCTTTATTTCACACACTCATTTTGAGCTTTTATTTGGGGCTACATTTTTTCTTCTTGTAAAATTATAAATATTGCCGTCTTAACTATTTTGATTTCCATACATATAAAAAAAAAAAGATCAAAGCTATGATAAACACTTATGATTAGCTATGGAAAAACAAAAATATTCTAAAAATCTATCTAAATTTAATTTGTTTTACCGTATTTTATTTTTGAATAGTTTAACATGTTAATATTGACTGGAATGTATACTGTATAGTGTACCGAGTGGTCTAGTTGATTTTCAAATGTCCTTGATAAATAGCACTTCGGCATTCATGATTGAGGTAAAAATAATATTACTCGAGATCATTCATATTTTCATCGGACTTTTCTCAACCAATTTACCATACATATTTTGTAAAAAAAAACATATTTATTAATAGATGGACGTAATGTGCCAGACCGACAAGATAACTAGCGCTTATGAAAGTTGAAATGTTCAAAACAAGAAAACTCGCATTGATTTCGACAAGGAAATCAAATCGTCTTTTATTTATTTACATCACTGTTTGGAACTTGTTGTATTCTTTAGACCCCGGTCGTGTTAAATTCTATAGACTTACATCGCATTCTCTTTTGTGGTTTCAGATGATCAGATGTCGTACTAACGTTTACCCAACATATTTTTTCCATTTCCATTTTTTGAATTCAATTATACATGATTGTCCAATATTCATATATTATTCAACCAGTAAAGAAAACTAACAATTTTACTACATGTAATGGAAACTTTAAAATGGTCACATTTATAAATTAGGCAAAAGGGTTTATTATTCTGATTATATTCATCTTCCATCAGTGATGAAAACAATATATATGTATTAACAGCAAAACTTATTTAGAAAACAAATCATTGATAAAATCACAACTTTTTTGGACTCACTTTTATAGAAGGATGGAATGAAAATAAGTATTCTTGCCCTGGTCTGAGTGAAAACATATAATTTGGCTGCCTATATGTCATGTATGTTGGAAATTAATATTCTGACCTTTTTTTGAAAGTTCAGTTGCTAACTTCTATGTCATTGGGTTTTCGGTGAATAACTGTCTAATTTGTAAACAAGTACCACATCATTTTATTCATAAAATAATGATCTTATTAAAAAATATTGCAGTTCTATTTAACAGTGTTGTGTCGATATTTTGAGTAATTATGATTTCAACCGTGTATCATCATCAATGCTCACTTGTTTTCCAATGGATTAATCTGTCGTAAAGTTTTCACGTCTTAAGCCATGTGTATTTATATATACATGATATATATGTTGTCAATCTATTATTTATTTAGTTGTTGTTGGGTTGATGTCTCATAATAGCAGTTTACTCAATTTCACCAGTTTATTATCATATGTTTTAGTCTATTTGTATTACATAGCATAGGCTTGTCACAACATGCTATACATGTATATAACTATATGTGTAATATACAAACATAGTCGATACATCAATTCTAATTATACAGCCACAAAAAAATAAATCCAATTCTCATCCCTGTCTTGAAACAACTTTTTGTATATATTTTTTTCATTTCAGGTTGTTTTTTTCTTCTGCTATTAGTTTTTAAATTAAAACCCGAAAAAATATGCTTCCACAAATAAACATAAATAGTATAATTAAATTATAACAAACAGCTCACTAATAGTGCATACTACATGTATGCCTTTGTAATGCTTATAGTGTATATATATGTGGAAACTGTTGCTAAACATCTTGGGATGTATATCTAAAAAGCATTTATTCAAAAGCAGATATAATGGACTTGTAGAAGAACATGAATAAAAAAAGTAAAAATATTTCAGAAGCTTTCGGTAAAGCAAAAGAAAAAAACCGAACAAACCTACTTGAATACAAAGAAAAGACGGCCCAGACAAGTAAAATCACGTTTGTTGTAAGCTTTTATCCTGACCTGACAAATCTTTCATCAATTGTCCACAAACACTGGCGTCTTATTGAAAATGACCCCTCCTTAAAAGAGATTTTTCCATCACCTTCCGTTATGGCTTACCGCAGACCCAAAAACCTCAAGATATTCTAGTGACATCCAAAGTATCTAAACAGGAGATATCAACAATCGGAGGTTATAAACCATGCGGAAGGGGCAATTGTAAGTGCTGCAAAGTCGCCAACATCGAAACCCTATTCGTCAGCACAGTCACAAAGAAAAAATACAACATATTTATAACATCAAATTGCAAAACGCAAAATTGCATTTATTTTCTACCGTGTGGAACTTGCAAATTACAATATGTTGGTGAAACAGAAACACCATTTAACATCCTACTAAATAACCATCGGTCATTTTATACAAAAGAAAGAAAATGCCCAATTACAAGACACTTTTTAAGAGCAGGACAGGATTTTGAAAACGTCACATTTCAAATCATTGAGAAAAATCAAAATTTGGGAAGAAAAGAGAGAGAGAGATTTTGGATGCACCAGTTACGAAATCTTGAACCTGCTGGACTCAATGAGAGAGACGAAAAAAGATTTAAAAGCAAATCAAAACAATAATTATCTTGAAATCATACAAATTAATTTATAGAAATTCATACAATTAATCGAAAAACTATAAATGTGTTAAACTTTTATTCCAACTTTATGTAGTTGTAGCTTCTTCTTCTTCTTCTTCTTCTGGAAGTCCACCCTATCTGCAGGGTCACCGCATTTAAAAATTTTGTTTATTTTTAAAATTGCGTTATTTAAAATTCTATCTACTGGTTGAAATTTAAAAAATAATATTAACAGAGTTAGAATAGGATAAAACTAAAAATTAGTTAAAACAGGAACTTGTATGTACACTATACATTTAAAATTATGAAATGGATAAAAGTAATCTTATCAGTTGTTTAAATTCTCTTAGCAAAGGAAAGTGAAAGGAACTACTACTAATCTGTACTAGTAATTGGTTAAATTTATGGACTAGTATGGTTTCTTAATAAGTTTAAATATATGTAATTAAAAGATAAAATGGTAAGGGATACGAATAAAACAAGAAACTTGTAAAAATTAGTTTTAAGTAAAACAGAGTTTGTCAATAAAATTTGGGTCTATAAGATTATTTACAGGGGTAATTAATACATATGCTCTAGTTATGGTTTAACTATGAATTACTTAGTATTAATTAAGTATATAGACAAAGTAGTATAATACTTGTTATATGTAACATTCCCACGACTGACAGCCACTTGTAGTTTAAGCTCAGAACTCAACTGATTGTTCATTTGTTTTCCAAAAGTTAAGTTCTTTTAGCATGCAATGCATAGATCCAGTCTTTGCAGATTCGTTCTAAGTCTCTCTGCTGTGGCACAGTTATAAGGTCGTTCCTAGAACAGTCAACCAATAATTCTAGAAGATCCTCATCAGAATCGATTATACTGCAATAGTGAATATGATTATCCTCTAGTAGGGATTTTAGTCTATCTTGATGAATTTTTCCGGCGATAATAATTGAATGAGTTCTTTGATATTTCAGTAGTAATTCTTTTAAGATGTCCAAAGCTGCTCTTTAAGCATCATGACCTTTGTCGGTACCTCTTGAGGGGAGATATACATTTATAAGACATATTGGGTCTTTTGTGGTTGAAATTTCGATAGCCTGGATTCTGTTATCTCCATCAGGAAGTTGAGAGAACATAGTTGACCTGGACTTTCTATACAAAATTGCAATACCTCCATGGCCTCTTGGTCTACTGATTGGAGATAAGGGTTCATTATCATCAATTTGTCTCGAGAAAGTTATAAAATCTGAATGATGTTGTTTCAATAATTCTTTTTCATAATTAAAAAGCCAATGTTCTTGTATCAGTACAATATCATGTTCATCAAGAATTTCATCAAAGTAGTTTTTATTGGAATTAAAGCCTTTAATGTTGAAAGAGACAATTCGGAGCGGACTTGATTTTCCTAAGGTTATATCATTCTTGTCACAGGGGCTGCTATATCTGGGTCCAGGAGGAATGTTTGACCTTTGTCTAAAAAAGGATTGTATATGTGTTGAACATTCTTGTTTGGTGGCAATCCAACTGTGTCAGAACAATTTTCTGATATCATTGTCTCACTCCTTTGTTCAACAGCAAAACAGTTTTTACTATTTGCGTTTGAGGAATTTAATATGGTATTGGGATCAGGATTTTCAGGGTAAACATATGGTTTTGGTGAATCTCTAGGAGGACCACTTTGTGAAGGAACATTCAGGTTTGCTTTCATTTCATTTCCTTTTCTGACAGCAAAACTGTTTTTACTATCTCCTGTAGAACTGTTACTAATTAAGACATTAGGAACATAAGAATAAGAATTTGGGATATGCCCTGGTACATTTTTATCAGTAGATGTGTTTATCTGTACCTTTCCTTGAGTAGATGACATGTGGTGAATTTGAGAATGAAGATGAGTAGATGGAGTGACAGCAAAACTGTTTTTACTATCTCCTGATGAACTGTTACTTATGTCATTAGAAACGTAAGATTTTGTGATAAGCTCTGGTACAATTTTATTACCAGATGTGTTTATCTGTACCTTTCCCTTAGTAGAGGACATGTGGTGAGTTTGAGAATGAGGATGAATTGATGGAGTGACAGCAATACTGTTATTACTATCCAAGGGAGATAATTGTGTTGCAACTGCAGCTCTATGATATATCATTTGTGGATGCTGGGCTTGCATGTGACTATTTGGTATGTTTTGTGCCGGTGCCATTTGAGTTCTGCTTGGTTGTCTAAACATATAAGGTGGTGGAGCTGGAACTGTCTGCTGGAATAACGGATGAACTGGTTGTTGTAACCAATGGTTTTGCACTGAAGTTGGAGAAGGTTGAACAACATGTTGAGAGTGTATTGTATGTACAGGGCCTTGTTGGTTCATATGTGCTGTGGCTTGCAGGTTGACTAGGTTTTGACTTTGTTGCCTAAGTGTGAAGAATTGATTTTCAAGGTGTTGCAGTCTCAAATTTGACATTTCACGCTCAAGGTCTCTGATTCTGTTATCCACTTGTGAACAGTGACAATTAGAACAGTTAGCACTGATTGATGATGGGGTCTGTCTATAACTATGAAGGTCAGGTCCATTTTGGTGGTAATCATTTTGACCGAGCTGAGTCAGTTTCATGTTTCTGACTAAGTTATTATTATCTAGTATGGTGTTCTCTAGAGCGGCAATATGTGCTTCTGCTACGGCGAGTTTGGATTTTAAATCATCTTGCTTCAGTGTCTTTTGTTTCTTTGGTCCAGTTTGTTTAGGTTGTTTTATTGAGTTATTATCTGTCTGCAAAATAGGAGAAGAGTTGTTTCTAAGAGCTCCTATATTAGTTGATTGTTGTTGAGCAGTATGAACTTGTTTTCCTGTATGGTCTTGTTGCGTGTCTTTAGAATTCCCACAATAAGGGTCTGATTTTGGAGATTTTTCAAGATTTCTGTTTATCTGAACTGTTTTCACCAAAGTATCTGGGGAGCATGAGGAACCAGTAAATTGAGCCATGTTTCCGGGATCTGTTTCTATTTCTGAGATGGATAGGTCATTTATTAACGAATTACACTGTGTGCATTTGAATTGTTCCAATTCATCAATACTCATAGATTTGTATTGATCAGAAGTTATGTTTTGACATTGAAAATGGAATTTTTCTTCACAAGTGATACACATGATAAATTCGAAGTCGATTATGTTCTCAGAGCAACTAGCACAGTTTTTGTGAGATTGGGTAGAATCTGTTGCTACTATTGTCTCAATTGATGTCAAATTTTGAGATCTGTTTAAATTGGTCAGGAGAGGACCATTTTCATCTCTACTGGATGTAGGTACAATTGCATAATGGGAAGAAATGTTATCTGATTGTAGCCAATTGTTAGAGTCCTGATCAGACAAGAAAGATTTACATGAATCTTGTATGGCTGTGTTCATATTGTTTAAAAATTCTATAGATGGTAATGTACTTAAAATTTCATGTAGGTCATTCTTAATAAAGTCCTTAATCTCTCTACCATTTGCTTCAACAGAGAATGCAGTTTTGTATAAATTGATTCTGTAAGCTTGTCTCCTACCAACCTTATCATTTGTGATTGGTTTAATACTGAGTGATTCTTCCACTATGAGATTGTTTTTGTCCCTTTTGAAATGAGATATAGCTGTTAATCTACTTGATTTTTCATAGAAAGCAAGAGTGTGTTTGTGAAACATTAGAAACGCAGCAGGAGAGAATTTCATAACAAGGGTTCCTCTTTTGAATTCAGCCTGTACATTGAGCTGTTCAGTAGCATCAATCATTTTTTGGGCTGCTTTGGTTGGAATTAGTGAGTAATTAGTCACTGTTGATTTCCCTTGAGTTAATCTATTTGGAGTAAATTGACTAGATAGTTGCAAACGTTCCCTGTTTTTTTTTCGTGCTTTATGTTTTGCAACTGCTAGACTTGGTGTATATCTATATGGAGAGATTTTCTCTCTGTGTGATCACCTTGGAGAAGACATTTTAGAATCAGATAACAGCAAAGCAGTCTTTACTATACTGAAGCTATTAAATCTTGACAAAAATTATTTACTGAGGGTCCTTTCCTTATTCCAATAAGACTAGATAAAATTTTGGACAGCAAGCTGAATTTGTCTGATATATAGAAATGGACAGCAAAACTGTTTTTACTATCCAAATTTTCTGAACCAAACTCTTGTTATCTATATTATGCAAAAGCAATTATAACTATAGTGATGAAGCTGTGTCAGAGATATGGTGTTATTATGTTGTTATATATGATGGGATGACGTAGACAATATTTTAATTCTTTTCCTTATTTAAAACTGTATCAGGTTCACTTGGATTGTATAGCAATTAGGCAGCAAAACTGTTTTTATTACCTTTACTAAAAGTTATTTCCCCCTTTTTTTTCCTCAGAATATGTATGTTGATAGTAATGCAGAAGCTGAATTTGTCTGATATATAGAAATGGACAGCAAAACTGTTTTTACTATCCAAATTTTCTGAACCAAACTCTTGTTATCTATATTATGCAGAAGCAATTATAACTATAGTGATGAAGCTGTGTCAGAGATATGGTGTTATTATGTTGTTATATATGATGGGATGTCGTAGACAAATTTTTTAATTCTTTTCCTTATTTATAATTGTATCAGGTTCACTTGGATTGTATAGCAATTAGGCAGCAAAACTTTTTTTACTACCTTTACTAAAGTTATTCCCCCTTTTTTTTTTCTTCCTCAGACTATGTTGGATTGTGTGATATTAGTTAAAATTAAAGCTGTATCCTTAACTTATTGGTTGTAATGATGTTAATTCAATTGACAATAGGAAAATCTGTATGAGCAGCAAAACAGTTTTTACAGCTCAGTTTTCAAATTTTGAGTTTTTGGATTTTCTGTGCCTGTGGCGATGCTTTTTTGATTTTGTGAAACAGTCAAACACCATCTGTCTGCCAATGCGTTGATACCAGAGTTTTGCAAGCAATGGGTTGAGGTGTTCACCATCCACGTACACGTGCTTGAAATTGTAATGGCTACGAGCCTTTGCTCTTTGTCCCTTATGACCTTTGGTTGGGCGGGTTAAGTCTAATGAAAATCGTGGTGATCTAGCGTTATCCAAGGCTGAGGTATTAAGCTGACGGATTACACTATTAATAGAATCAATTTGTTTTGAAAGCTTGATGTCGTAGCTACAAACATATTTTATGCAACTTCAATAAATATGTTACACTTTTCCTAAAATCTTGTATAGATTAAGCTACAAAAATAATTTTTTCGTCATGCATCCGATTTCACCTTGAGAGATGCACACGCCTGACATCCGGATGAAGCTAGTTTGTTTAACGAAATATTGCGTGTTTCTATTTAAAATCTAGTAGAGCTTTTTAATGTATCAATTAGCGTGTTTAAGTTATATTCTTAGACATTTATATATATACATATATACATACAAGTGCCTATAAATAGCAGCACATGACATACAAATATATGGGAGTGTGGATTAATCAGTACAGAGATTAATTCAATTACACAAATACAATTATAGATTGCCTAACAATGTAATTTTAACACAATATTTAGTATGTAAATATAAGAATGTTTAAAATATTTACAAAATTATGAAAATAAACGCAATATTTCGCTAGACCAACTAGCTTTATCAAGCGTGCATCTATCCTGGTGAAATTGGATGTAGATGATAAGAAACTTTTGCAGCTCAACGTCTATGTTGCACTTAACTGCCTTTAAAATAAGAAAATTTTGCAGCTCAATGTCTATGAGCACCTGAATTTAGCTGCTTTGAAAATAAGAACATTTTGCAGCTCAACGTATATGTTGTACTTGGATTAGTTACCTTACAAATACATAATTGGTAGTTGAAATTAGCAACGTCCATTGGCCAATATTACGGGATAAAAAGAACGATGCTTTGTTTTAAATTATTTATTATCTTTCCTGTATCTTTTTTCGTCTTTTTCGTTAAGACCATCAGGTTCTAAAGTGTGGAGTTGGTGGATTCAAAAGTTTGCTCTTATCCTTCTCGCCGTGGTGTCCCACTCGGTGTTGACTTCTATAATTTGGAAAGTAACATTATCAAAAGGATGTTTCGTTGAACGAAGATGTCTTGTGAGAGGACAGTTTTTGTTGGTTTTGTACGATGAACGATGGTTATTAAGCCGAATATTAAATTTGTCCATTGTTTCTCCCACATACTGAATGCCACAAGTGTCACATGTTAATATATAAATTGAGTTCTCCGTTTTACAGTTGGAATTAGAGTAGATGGTATAATTTTGTTTAGTAACGGAGTTGATGAAAGAACTGCTTGTATTAGCAGCTTTACAACACAAACAATTCCTTCGATCACATTGTTTGTAGCAACCGGTCGATGGATTAGACTGCTTTGATGAAAATACTTTTTTTAGATTTAAATCATTTTCTATAATTTTCCAATGCTTCTGAACAATGGATGACACATTTTTAAAATCAGGATGGTAAGTGAGTACAAGGGGTGTTCTGTTAGCTGCTTTATTCTTATCTTTGTACTCAAGAAGTTCTTGGCGACTAGTTTTGTTTGCTCTTTTGAAAGAGCTATCAATGATGTTGTTATTGTATCCTCGAACAACTAGATGTTTACGAAGTTGTCCAAGTCTAGCATTTTTCGTATTTTCAGTAGAGCATATTCTCTTGATTCGCAATGCCTGGCTGAATGGGATACCACAGGAGCAGTGTTTAGGATGGCAACTTTTAGGAGAAAGGAATAGATGTTTGTCCGTTTGTTTGGTATGTAGGTCCGTTATAATGGTTCCATTCTTGATGTAACTCGTAGTATCGAGGAAGTTTATTTTCTCCATAGATGATTCATATGTAAATTTTATTGAATGGTGGAAAGAGTTACAGTGTTCTAGAAATTCATTAAGATGTTCTTGTGAATCTGTCCATTTGAAATCAATATCGTCAATGAATCGGAACCATGATAAGGGCTGATATGGAGCACTAGCCAAGAGGCGTTTTTCAAGTTGGCCCATTAATATGTTGGCATATGACGGGGCCATTTTTGTGCCCATACTAGTACCGTCTATCTGGAGATAGTGTTTTTCATTGAAAGAGAAGTTGTTATTCTCCAGTACTTGTTTCAGAAGTGTAACAAGGCACTCAGTAGGAGGATTTTTTTCACTACGAGTGTTCCATGCCTCTTCACACGCTGCTATTCCTTCGTCTTGTGGAATGGTGGTATATAAAGAAGACACGTCCATGGATGCAAGTATAGTATTGCTTGGTAAAGGATTGAGGCTTTCCATTTTCTTGAGATAATCAGTTGTATCTTGAATGGATGAGGGTAGTTCTTTCACATGAGGTCTTAGATGATGGTCTACAAATTCTGATATCTTTTCAGTTGGATGACTATTCGCTGACACAATTGATTGACCTGGATTGCCCGTTTTATGTATTTTAGGCAACATATAGAATCGTCCGGCCTTTGCCTCGTTATCAAGAGGTCGGAGATACTCAAAGTAGTCATTGTCTATATGCTTATTGTCGAACATCTCTTGAAGGATGGTGTTGATCCTTCGAATAGTATTAAGCGTTGGATCTGTTGTTTATAAAAAAAGAGTTAGAAAGTTGTCGATTCCCCTCTGCTATATAATCTGTGTTATCCATGACAACCACAGCGCCCCCTTTGTCGGCAGGTTTTATTACAATATCCTCTTGATCTTTTAACGCTTTCAAAGCTATACTTTCTGACTTGGATAAATTATAATTTCTTGCATTTGTTATACAGGACTTTATATCAGACCTCACGTAGTTAATGAATGACTCCAAGTTATCATTTTTTGCTCTTTGGTGGTTTCCATGAAATTTTTTTCCTAAATTTTGGGATGGGCGTGACTTCTTCATTGGTGTTAGTATCTGAATCTGTTAATCCGGCTTCTTCAAGGTTTTTCTTGCCCCTATTGTAGAAAAAATATTTCAAGCGTAAACGTCTAGCGAATTGGTCTAGGTCTTCGTCTAGCTGAAAGTTATTTACAGTTGATGGGATAGGACAGAAGTTTAAACCTTTACTTAAAAGAGATTCCTTAGCACGTGTAAGTTCTTTATATGACAAATTTACAACTATGCTTTCAGTTTTTTGTTTCCGTCTTTTAGATTTTCTTTTTCTAGGGATCTTATGGTTTGTTGTATTAATATCATGCATATGCTGATTTAAATGGACAGTATGAATTTTATCTCTTTGAAATTTATTCCTTTGTTTTTCTTTATGTTTCTATAGTTCAATTTGTTCAATATCTGCGAGGCGACGTTTAATTATTGCTAAATCGTCACGAGAAATGTTACTATTGTTGACGATATCTGATATTTTATTTTCAATTTGTTTGTAATTTGTGGTTTCTGTTTAGTATTAAATTTATATTAAGATCCATTTTGTTACATCTTGTGATCAATTTTATTTGGCAATCGCCAATGGCAGTCAGCAGGGTTAAAGCACATCAGTTGTTTGACCTGTTAGTCAAATGCGTTTTGTTTAAACATACTTTTTCACTTTTTTGGTCTTTTGGAAAATGTTGTTTGTGCTCTTTTTAACCCCTTCTACAACGAAATTTGTTTTACATGCACACGTATAAAAATTGCAGTTTTTATCCAACGCAATCATAGCTTTGAACGTAGTTTTCAATTTAGACTCGTTTATAATTTTTTGCTTGGGATTGTATCATATTTTCCCTCCGGTTTGTATGATCCTTTCATCCTATATTGACTCTCAAAATTCAAGAATTTATCTAAAAATGAGGGTACTTTTTTCTAAAAATGAGGGTACTTTTTATATAGCCTTCCAAATACCGTTTCTATCCCTAACATCACTGAAAAGACATTTATTGTCGAAATCCGGATCTGGTGTACTAAAAAAATATTGACACCGTATGTTTGTGGCATAACATCGTGGCCACATGTTAAAAAAAAATTTCTGTTTAGTATTAAATTTATATTAAGATCCATTTTGTTACATCTTGTGATCAATTTTATTTGGCAATCGCCAATGGCAGTCAGCAGGGTTAAAGAACATCAGTTGTTCGACCTGTTAGTCAAATGCGTTTTGTTTAAATATACTTTTTCACTTTTTTGGTCTTTTGGAAAATGTTGTTTGTGCTCTTTTTAACCCCTTCTACAACGAAATTTGTTTTACATGCACACGTATAAAAATTGCGGTTTTTATCCAACGCAATCATAGCTTTGAACGTAGTTTTCAATTTAGACTCGCATATATATATATATATAGAGAGAGAGCCCAGGTGGTCGTGTGGTCTAACGGGACGGCTGCAGTTCAGGCGATTTGGTGTCACGATATCACAGTAGCATGGGTTCGAATCCCGGCGAGGGAAGAACCAAAAATTTGCGAAAGCAAATTTACAGATCAAACATTGTTGGGTTGATGTTTAGACGAGTTGTATATATATATATATATAAATAAAATTAAACTTCAAAATGCTCTGAAAGTCCTTTTAATTCTCTACATTTTTCTCCAACCGGTATATATATATATATTTATATGTAATATATAAATGGGGCAAAAATAGAAAAACATGAATAAGAATAATACCAGTATATTATAAGTGGGAGATATTATGGACATAATTGTGCAAATCGTGATACAAGCATGAAATTTTGTATAAATGTTGACTAAAGGATACTTAAAAAAACTCCGCTGCTGGCCAGAAAAAAAAATCATTTTTTCAAGATTTTCACATTTCAGAAATGGCGTCATTACAAATTGACAATAATTCGTTAATCCTTTAAAAGGTGTGTTATATGTAAAATCCAATGTTAGATTTGATAAAAAGTAAATGACAGTTCCTAAATTACGACTAGACAATACATAAATGAAACTAAAGGTGACTTCTGGTTTCAAAATGCCGGCAATAAAGTCAAATATTTCAATCTTTATACTTTCAAGCAACTTCACAAGGAATGGATAATCCAATGTAAGTTATGATAAAACGTTAAAAAAAGTTCCTAAGTACGACGAAACAACACATAAATGAAGAAAAATAGTGACTTCTGGTTCCAAAATGGCGGCAAATACGTAGAAAATATTTTGATAATTTCCATCAACTTAACAAGTGTTAACAATCTTTGTTAAGTTTAAATGCCTAGTTTGGTTAGAAAGACAGGTTGCTTATTTTATAAGTATCTGATAGTTGCCTCTACAACAAGCGGTACAAGGAATGCCAGAACGGTAGCATCTACAGTTACCAACACAGCTCGGTTTTCGGCTCCGCATTTCAAAATTTTCTGACACGAGCATGCAACGGCAGTCAAAGAAGTCCATTTTGCTTTCCAACTGTCATTGATTCTTTCTTTCATCCAACCACAGTGGTCATGACTTGGAACAAGTACCTGTCGAATACATGAATCAGACTGAGCCCAAGCAACTTCTCCTTGATATACTTCTCTTTGATGTGCTCTGGAAAAGAAACTCTTGTAGGCGGAATTGCATCACAATGCCGCTGCTTCCAGGCAAACAATTCCCATCGTGCCACGCTCCATACTTAAGCCTAAAACAAAACATCCTTTACATCTGGAAAATGTCCATTGTTAGCCAAGCTGACCTTTTGCCTTTCTCATGACAATTGGATAAAGTGCCACATCCACTAAATGCATGGACGAAAGGAAAAGCAGCAACACAAGGACCAAGCGCATTTGATATGTCACTTGCAGGAAGCCATCAATTTGTTCTACCTAATTTTGCGATTGCAGCAATTCTTGATACTATTACATCTGTGTCAGTACTACCTAAAATTACATTTTACAACACTTTTCATACTCATGCCGAACATGGACAAACATTCGTGTATCTGCTTCTTCATGATTACAAGGGGATAGATAGCAAGTATCTTTATTGAAATTGCAAAGAATATTTTCACCATGAGTAACATACACATTTGCATTAGTCTCTTAAGAAGCAATTTTGTCAGCAAGAAACTTGAACAATTTCGTTTTGTTGTCATCATCACAGAGAAAACTACTCCATAATCTTGATGTTCTACCAGAACCAACACTTTTCCATCTGGCACAAGAACCTTGCCTTTGTCTTGTAACAGCCTTTAAATTATTCATTTAGTAAAGATCAAATACAATGTCTTCTTTTGAATACTTATCGATGCAAGATTTTACATAAGGCAGTATGACATCATTAGCATAATCATCAAATATGTTTGCCCAACTTTGTGACCTGGAATTAACCATTGCGACCCCACCAACGATAAATTTCGTCCGAATTCGGATCAGCAAATCGCAGAATGTTTCAAGTAAACCCATTTGCAGCCATTTGATACCACTATGTCAAGTGACATCTTGGGATAAAGACGGAGGAGCAGTTTGGTTTCTATGGATAAAGAAATATTCCAAGTAAAACTGTCTACTGTCACAAGAAAGGAAAAGTCTAGAAAAGATATGGCAATCACTTTTAAGGTTCTCTAGCTTTGTTTTTGACAAAGACGTTTCCAGTTTCATTTTGCGGCCAAAATAGGAAGTTGTTGTTTTTTATTTGGTTATAAAAAGCAGGGTTTCCTTCGTATTGTTTGGACCAGTATCTTGGAGTTTATTTACATATCTTACCTGTTTCCGAATCAACAATTTCCTAAATGAAGTATTTTTTTTACAAATCTGACGACTCTTCTAGAAATGAATTTCCAAACTCGTTCATACTTGCAAAGCCTTTAAAGCTGTTTAAAGAGATATTTTTGTGTTTTCGTAGAGTCTTCATTATGTCGTTAGTCTGTTTTAGAATGACCCAAACCACAAGATCTTTCAAATTAATCTTTTAGTATACTGACTCCTGGTCCAGCTACCATCCATTTGTCTAAATGTGTGCTTCGGTTAATCCTATGGCACCAATATCGCCCTTCACAATTGAAATATTCTGTTTTTGTTCCTGATCAATTGTGTTACAAGAAAGAAATTTACTGGTCTTACGTACAGTGAAATTATCATTTGCAAATTTTATCGCCACCTGTGGGTGATGTTCGGGAAGGGAAGTCATATCTCGGAGATGAGTCGGTAACGATCGAGCAAAATTTACACGATCAAGACCTAAAACAATACGCTATCATGCTTTATATGGACTGTCTAACTCATGAAATGAGCATAATACCAAAATCAGAAGAAGTTCTGAAATTATAATTGAACGCCAGGAATTAAACTGTGGTTGAGATACTGTATTTCCTTTCACCAGTCTTTTAAATCATTGAACGTCACAGAGTCATGGCATAATTATATGTTCGGAGTTTAGCTTTCATAATCTGAAATTAACAATTTTTAAGCAAAATACATGCAGTTGTCTGATGCGTCTGTCTAGTCCTAGGTACATTTGAACATACAAAAAAGAATCTGCCGTTCTTGGTGTTGCAATATTGGCTTCAGTAAGGCAACATGTCTATCCCCTATCACGCAATATATCACCCAGAGTTTTATAACAAGTCATTTCAATGTGCAATCCACCAAACATGACGATACACTTATATTTTCCTTACAAATCAGGCCATTCCCACTGAATTTGCTTAGGCATTTCCAAAAGTGGCTGATCTACAGTTACATTTGATGTTTCTCCAGATTAATTACATTTTCGCCTTAACCATCGAATACCTGAGAATTGCCTAGTAGTGCATACAAATCGCTCTTGATGTCTATAAATAGTTTGCACATGCGCAAACGTGTGAAACACATGTGTATCATAACCTTGAAAAATGTTATTAAACCAATTCATAATATCATTAGAAATCCAAATACACTATATATATACTAAATAGTTCAAATGTTTTGGAAAAAAAATTGTTACATTTTCGCGCATGCGCAACTACTGGATATGTCAAATATTCATTTGTAATAAATATGTGATGTAAGGAAGGTAACCACCAAACCTGGTAATTGGTTTTTACTAAAAGAAGTTCAAAGAAAAGTTTTCCAGAAAAATCAGTATTTTCAAACTAAAGAAAACAGCCATTTTAGAAAATGGCCGTGGCCATCTTGAAAAAAATATTTTTTTTTAATGGCCCGCAGTTATTACTTACAAAGTATATACTAATGATGCTTTGTGGTAATTTTCATGCTTGTATCATCATTTGCACAATTCCCTCGATTTTGCTTGCTAATATCTTCCTCTATATTAAAACAATGACATTGTTTGAGTTTGTTGTAAGTAAAGAGAATGTCAGCGAAACAGAAGTGCTGGGATGTGCATATTTAAAATTATACAATAATCTGTATGTGTTTGTCTAACTGACATCCTGTAGTACAAATTTTAGATTTTATCATTTTATTGTCACAGAAAAGGATTAACCTGTTGTATCTATTCTTATAATGTATGAGCGTAGTGATTGCGTTTGTTTATTTTTCTTATTTTCTATCAATATGAATGTGACTGTTAACTTATCTAGTATACTAATCTTCAATAGATCAGAGTGTTTAAATTAAATATTAATAAAATTAAATGCGTGCATTTCATGGTAAATTAGTACTGGTGTTTGAAAGGTGAATGATTTACTGATGCATGACACAGGTATAAAAAGTTTGTTTGATTACGGTCAATGGACTGACTGACACAAAGGTGAAGTGTGCATTGCACTTGTGAATTGCTTATGATTGTTCTAAGGATATTTATAAAGGAAATTATTTCATATTCGGGTGAGTTTTTCTTTTATCTTTAATCTTGCTGGTTGTATAACTTGATGAAATAATTTAACTCAAGGGACCATCTGAGAAATAATTCATATACACTAGTTCCGAATACATAATTATTTGTTTTATAATATTTAATCTAAAGCAAAATGACACATATATATGTAGTTGAGAGTTTTCCTATTTTCTTACAAGTATATTAGTTTCCCGTAGATAGTTATGCACGGGACTGAAAGTGTGTGTGTATCCGGATAGAAGGTGTTTCAATTAGAGATATACGACTCGATTATGTTTAAGCTTATCAAATATCTGTTTTCGTTGTACATCATAATTTGAGCAGACTAATAGAAAGTGTACAACATTGTGTGTGACTTTGCAGTTTTCACAAATTTCACTCGGGCTTTTTCCTATTTTGTGAAGATATTTATTGACATTAATAGAGCCAGATCTTAATCTGAATATTATTCGTTCATTTTCTCTATTTATTTGCGGAATAGTAATCTTAAATGATACATTATTTTTGAAGGAGTGTAGTAATCTTCCCCTTGGATTGTCTGACCACTGTTTTTGCCAAATTTGTTTTAACGGTTTTTTTTTTGTTATTTTATGTTTGTATTCCCATTTCAGGTATTGCAAATGCACATGAGGTTTAATTAGAATTTGGATCTTTAGATCCGTCCGTATGTACTTTTTTAAAACTGGCGGTACTGCGTATCAATCATGAAGTTACTTATACTTCGAATTTTAAAGTGTGGATTGTCCTTTTTCGAGATGAGATTTGAGAGTTGTGTACATACACGGGGTTTAGTCAAATGCCAAGGGGGTGATGGGAATTGTTTGTATTTATATATTTGGTTAATATTTATATCGTGTTGATTTATAATATCTTTTGAAACAATAAAATATGGTTTTTTATTCTGTTTTATTTCCCTGGAGTAGCAAAGAAATGTTGCCTTTTTTGCTAAACTTTCCTTAGTTGGATGGTTATCTTCAGGACTAGATATGTTCAAAAACGATTTTGTTATAAGGCACTGCCTAAGTTGTCGTAGGGTGGGTCACCCATTTCTAATTGCAGTCCACTTGTGGCTACATCTTTATATGCACCGGTACAAATTCGAAGTGCTTGCCTTTGCACCCGGTCCTGTATTATTTTTACGGAATGTGAGGTGGAATTATATACTTCACATCCGTAGTCTATTTTAGATCTTATAAGTGCAATATATATGTTTCTACGAGAATGGCTGTTTGCTCCTCCCCACTTAGTACCTGATAGAAGTTTCATGCAATTTAAGACTTTACTGCATTTTGCCTCTATATATTGTATATGTTTTAACCAAGTCAGTTTACTATAAATAATTATTCCTAAAAATTTCACCTCATTGACTACTTGTAATAAACTGTTACCTAACGTTAATAATAACTTCTCAGACTTTTCTTTATACTAAACACAATACAGATGGGTGCAGTCCTAACCTGTACAGCAAGTTAACTTGATAACCAGTCATTTGGACTGGTCAAAGTTAACCTGTGACCGGATTTAGGACTGCTCTGACCAGTCCTACAGTTTTATAGGGGGAAATTATAAATCTCCATTTATCACACCATGATTTGATATTGTCAAGATCTTTCTGTATTCTCTAATGAATATAACCAATGTTTTTTCCAAACAGCCATATTGCACTATCGTCTGCAAATTGGGAAATAGAACAATTATTTATACATGAAGATAGGTCGTTTACCATAATATTGAATAATGTCGGGCTGATGCAACTTCCTTGAGGGGTACCATTTTCGATCGTGGGAATATCAGAAAGAGTGTTATTTACTTTGACCTGTATTGTTCTGTATGTGAGAAAACTATTAACCCAACCGAGCATGTTACCCTTCATCCCAATTTTAACCATTTTGTTTAGAAGTCCAAACTTCCATATCATATCAAATGCTTTCTTGAAGTCAATAAATACTACAACTAAATATTCTTTCTTTAAAAATGATTTTTGTATATCGTTATCAAGTCTAATTATTTGTTCCATCGTACTTCTATTTTGACGAAATCCACTCTGATAAGGTGAGTAAATATTATTTTTCTCAAGGTACCACCTCAGTTTGTTATTAATCATCTTTTCCATAATTTTAACAAAATTAGATGTTAAAGGAGATGTGACATTTTTTTTTTGGATTTTTTTTTAAATAAATATTTATTTATACATAATTACCCCCCCCCCCCCCCAAAAAAAAAACCCCAAAAAACATCGATAAACAATATAACTATCGTTTAAATGGATGAAATATGAATTTAACTGTTTCGATCTGTCGACATACTAATTATATAAAAAACAGGATGTGCATATTTCAATCCCGGAAGTCAATCAGAACGAGGCTGTGACGTCAGTGGTTACATCAATCACATTTGACTGACGGGTGTATAGGCATAATAAGTGCAATTTCATATTCAAAAATCTTCCAACAAAACCCATGACAGTGATTAATTAGTTATCAAAAGTACCAGGATTATAATTTTATACGCCAGACGCGCGTTTCGTCTACATAAGACTCATCAGTGACGCTCAGATCAAAATAGTTAAAAAGCCAAACAAATACAAAGCTGAAGAGCATTGAGGACCCAAAATTCCAAAAAGTTGTGCCAAATACGGCTAAGGTAATCTACTCCTGGGGTATGAAAATCCTTAGTTTTTCGAAAAATTCTAAGTTTTTATACAGAAAATTTATTAAAATGACCATATAATTGATATTCATGTCAACACCGAAGTGCTGACTACTGGGCTGGTGATACCCTCGGGGACGAAACGTCCAACAGCAGTGGCATCGACCCAGTGGTGTAAATTGTTATCAAAAGTACCAGGATTATAATTTTATACATTGACATGTCTGAGATACAAACTTGACAAAGTACATGTAACTGAAATAACCTTAATCACTGATCCATGAAATGAAGTCATGGTCAGGTGAACCCTACCTGACAGACAATGAGACATGTAGAGCTTTTAAGATACCTATATATATATATATATATGTATATATAAACAAGTTTCAATTGAAATCTACGTTCAAACCTATGATCATGATGATTGCGTTGGATAAAAACCGCAATTTTTATACGTGTGCATGTACAACAAATTTCGTTGTAGAAGGGTCTAAATACAGCACAAACAACATTTTCCAAAAGACCAAAAAAGTGAAAAAGTATATTTTAACAAAACGCATTTGACTAACAGGTCGAACAATTGATGTTTTTAAACCCTGCTGACTACCATTGGCGATTGCAAAATAAATTGATCACAAGATGTAACAAAATGGATCTTAATATGAATTTTATACTAAACAGAAAAACAATAAACTTGCAGCAAATATGTTATACCACAAACATGAGGTGCAAACATTTTTTTTGTACACCAGATCCGGATTTCGAAAATAAATGTCTCTTCAGTGATGTTAGGGATCGAAACGGTATTTGAAAGGCCATATAATTTATCTAAATCTAGGATAGACTTGAATTTTAAGAGTCAAAGTAGGATGAACGGATCATAAAAACTACACGAAAAATAAGATATTAACCCAAGCGAAAAAATATAAACAAGTCTAAATTGAAAACTACGTTCAAACCTATGATTGCATTGGATAAAAATCGCAATTTTTATACATGTGCATGTAAAACAAATTTCGTTTTAGAAGTGTCTAAATAAAGCACAAACAACATTTTCCAAAAGACCAAAAAAGTGAAAAAGTATATTTTAACAAAACGCATTTGACTAACAGGTCGAACAACTGATGTTCCTAAACCCTGCTGACTGCCATTGGCGATTGCAAAATAAATTGATCACAAGATGTAACAAAATGGATCTTACTATGAATTGTATACTAAACAAAAAAACAATAAACTTGCAGAAAATATGTTATACCACAAACATGAGATGCACACATTTTTTTGTACACCGGATCCGGTTTTCGACAATAAATTTCTCTTCAGTAATGTTAGGGATCGAAACGGTATTTGAGAGGCCATATAATTTATCTCAATTTAGGATAGACTCTTGAATTTAAAAAGTCAAAGTAGGATGAACGGATCATATAAACTGGACGAAAAATAAGATATAAACCCAAGCGAAAAAATATAAACAAGTCTAAATTGAAAACTACGTGCAAACCTATGATTGCATTGGATAAAAATCGCAATTTTTATACGTGTGCATGTTTCCAATTACTCATTTTCCTTGTTATACATGTTATACCTGTTTTACACTATATGACTGTTCAAACAGTAATATTTTTTTTCAAACAGTCAATGTACCATGAAAACAAGGTCAAGTGCAACGGACAAGTTACTAAAACTTAGTTAAAACTTCATAACATAAACATGATAAAGAAGTATCCAGGTCTTTAAGTTTCTAAAATGTACCTGAAGAAGCTTTACACAAATAGGTTACGCTGTAGTCACTGCCAGATAGTAATACCTATTTCTTGCATACTTCAACTTTTATTGCAGGAGGGACAATACAATTATACTTTAAAGTAAATTGTCTATTTGTTTAATTAATATGCTTGGCCACTAGTTTAGATTTTTATTTAATTCTAATTCAGACTTACAGTACAGCAAGCAGTTATTTGACACTAAACAATTGAAAAGGACTACAAGAGACCCTCATGGGTGGTTAAGATATTTTTACACACTCTGGTGGTAGTTAACAATTGCAATGCCAACATAAACTTCAGACGCGATATACATGCACTGTCTCATAAATTTCACTGACATGACTGAAACTAGAAATTCACATAATCCAAATTGTTATTATATTAAAATCATTGATTATCCACTTAAAAAAAGTATTCCGAGTTGCTATTTCAAATGAATAATTATCCTAGATATTCATGGAATTCAAATACAATGTATGATTGCACTATTAATATGCACATAAACTATGAAATCTTGTCATTCCAAATTCATTATTGATATACCAAATGAATAATTATCTTGATAATCAAAAGGTATTTAGTCATCCAGTAATGTGGTCCTCCTTTAATACAATTTGTAGGTTTTCTATTTGTACAATGCACAATGTTGTTCTTGTCCAATTTAATCCTAACATCGCATGATCATCATGGAATAATAAATGCTGCAAACGCTATTCATTATTTCCAAAAACAATAAATAACTAGCACAAAATAATGAATTAATCCACTGTGTCACATTGGCAGCTTAGTATACATGGTATAAGAGTGACTCAGTGACATCTATATATCCTATGCATCAAAGTGCACCTGTAGCAGGCTTCATATTCTAAGTGGCAATCTTGCTCAAATCAATATGATTCTACAAAAAAAAAATACATTTAGACTTAAGTACAATATAGCTTAACTAATATAATACTACATGTACTGCATGTATATACATTGTACTGTACTGAAGAAAGTCAATTACAATAACTATATTTACCTAGATGAAAACTAGCTATCCTCTTTCGATTAAAAAACATCTAGGAATTATACAATTATATTTTCAAGTTGCAATTAACAACAAAAATATTTTTTTGAGGGGTATAAAATCTATATATGATGTTGGCTTGTTTCCTACAGTCATGACATTAATGATTGTTTATGTGTGACACTGACTGTGTACTTTCATTAAAGGGTTACTGTCTTATTGATGCTCACACAATACTTCATTTCATCAATTCTTTAAAGTCAGACATCATGGACACAGTTATTCCTCTCTTAAATCCAAGAAGTTATTTCTCTTGTTCGTGTTAATATCAAATAGATTGATACTACAGAGAAAAGTTTAAAGAATGAAAAAAAATGCACTGGTCATGCTGGTTACTATATAGATGCTTTTGCCTTTTCCTTTGTCAAGTGTATATTATAATGAATAAACCTTTGTGATGTAAATGTAGTATTGACATTAGGTTAGTCAGGAAATATATATGCTGTTTCAACCTTCCCTGTTAATGTTTTAAGTCCTTGAGTTTAAATTTTACATCTATTGTGTTACCCGGTATACTTTTTTACTTATTACAGCTTATATCAAATAATGATTTGCAGCTCAGGCAACACTTTCTTTATCTTATTTGAGTTATTTACCCAATTTTATTTTAATAAATCAAGTCTCAGATAACTTTTAAAAATATGCATTTTTTTTCCAAATAATATTACATCCTGAAAATGGCCTGCTGTTTCAAATTTTTCTTAAATTATAATTTGTTTTGAAAAATATATCAACATTATAATTTGTGGACATCATTATAAAATCATCTTCAATATATACCCATGACAGATTAAAATTCATACCCAAGGCAATTAATTATTTTGTCTTTATCTGTATATAATATATCTATAGCATGTATATTAGAATTCCTGATCATTACCTATCATGACTATCCAGTGTTAACATCCTGTTTATTACCTATTTTAATGTCACATTTGCATGGTCATGAATTCATGTTCAGTAAATACATATATTTTAATTATTTTTTTTTAATTTTAATAAAAGTTTCTTTTGAACTAAATTAGTACTAAGACATAAAATGCAGTTAACACAGTAAATTTTATGACAACTTACTTGATAATACAATAACTAAAAAAATATTTTGAGCCTCATAAAATACTTTAAAAAAGTTGAAACCATGTTAACATAAAACAAAACATGCATACAGATGTGAATGCACATGATGCAAGGAGATGTGGGATGTATATCAATGATGCGAACAACCCAACAGTAAGGCAACAATATGGTAACCAAAACACAATTTAACACATGACTCATGATTAGAAAGTCTTTTTATCATTTTAATGGTGGAATAAATAAAAAGATCTTTAAATGTTACTACTAGACAACATTATAAACTAACCATGCTAACAGGATTAAAATTAAATAAATCTTTATTTTTCAAGTGTAATGACACTTTTCCTAAACTTTATTATGAAAATATGTATTAAAATGTAAATATTTCAAGATATTTCTCTTACAATTGACAACAAATTATTGGTGACATTTTGTCCTGTGACGTTTTGTCCTATCAAATTTGTGACTATGTCCTGTGACTTTTTGTCCTGTGACTTTTTGTCCTGTGACTTTCTGTCAGTTTACCTAACAGGGCATATAGTTTTGGTTCAAAGAATAAATTGAAAAATATATAGTGATTTAATATTCTATAATAAATCAAAAAAGAATATGATTGTGATGCTAACTAAATTTAAAACCATGTCGCAATTAACATGATGAAATACTTATAGATATTTTATTCATTGTAATTATTTATTTTGAGAAAAGTTGCAACAACCTTAACAACCCTTGTTCAATATGAATCCTTAAGTACATGATGAAACAATTACCAACTAAATTAACACATTTTTTTAATTGTGTTTAAATGACAACGGTTATGAGTCTGTGCATTGTTATAGGATCATTAATTTAATAATATTGTTTTATTTTAAATATTATTATTTTAAACCAACTAATACATATTCACTTCCAATGCCTCATATTGTATATCATCAAATAAATTCATGTTTTGTTGTCCATAATTTGGGATTTATTTAAAAATTGAGTGGAATTGCATACTTGCTAGAAATAAGTCACTATAATTAATAATTTTCATAACATTTAATGGTCAGATCAGATGTTTTTTTACATCGTCATATTAATTTGTACTATGTATGTTTTTTTTTAATGGAAATTGTGAAACACAATGCATTCTTAATAGACATGATAGAACGAAAACTAACAGCTGCTAAAGCAAAACCAGGGGAATACTTGTAATCCAGCATTAGTAGCACAATTATATGGATATGTAAATATTAAAGATTGGTTGGTTGTTGGTTATAAAAAGTCCAGTGACAAGTATTTCATGCAAATTTAGGACCAGAGAGTTAACAATACAGTAACACACAATATGTCCATGATGATAAGGTTCTGTAAAAGCCTGATAGGCCATCCGTCACAACAAAAGTTAACCAATGCGCCACATGTTAAAATTTAAAAGTAAGAGGATGAAGGTCTGAACAAATGTTTTTTACCGACAAAAAATGAAAGAAGGGTAAATACGGTGAAGAATGGTTTTCCTTGACAGATCTAATTAATTATTTTTATTATCATCGGAAATGTTCCTCATGGGGAGTAATTCAATGATTATGATGTACAATATTGGTAACTTAGTCATATTCTTTAAATTTACTTCAGGTACACCGCCGGTAGATTTTCTATTCGGCCGCAGAATTTATCAAAACATTTTCAAATATATATTTAAATGAATCATCAACATCTTTTGCACTAATATTTAAACTTTATTTTTAAACGAAGGCTTCTGGTAAGTAAAACCAGTTATATATGAACGAATCTGAATAGATAAAATAAAAAGTAAAGATACCTATAAAAGGAAAGTCAAACGCACATGTCAATTATAAACGGACAACGCTATGGCAATTAACGGAAAAAGACAAAATACAAACAACGATCGCAAAATAAATGAATAAAAAACAAAATAAGTCAACAACCTTACAGTATATGATACTATAAATTACGGGCTATTTTATATCTATATAAAATATTATATATAAAGCCGGGTGAGACGTGATTTTTTTTACACTGAGTTGCTACCGTGACGCTTTAATATTTGTATTAAACATTTACCGAATGCAACAACCTATGAAATGATTGTTTTAAACATTTTACGACAGCAGCAACCTTTTAAAATTTGTAATAAACATTTTTTGACTGTTACAACCTTTAAAAATTTGTAACAAACATTTAACAACTGTCCCAACTCTAAAAACGTTGTAACAAACATTTTTAACTGTTTGAACCTCTGAAAAGTTGACACAAACAAATTTTTATTATTCAAACACCGTTACCGTAATAGGTAGAAAAAACCGAAGGGTAAAATATGTTCAGGACCAGGTTCTTCGTTACATTATATCGAAAAGATTCAACGAATCATTGATAGGGTTATGGCTCTTGGAAATGTAACCGCAGTCGGTTGACCATAAAATTCAGAAACCTTAAGTTATAGACACATAGGATCTTCACCAATCGTTATCAATGCATGTGACTAAAAAATTCCTCAAGGTCAAACTTGTATGTTGACCATGACCTTATCAATGACACTTGGGACTAATGACCTTGACAAAGGTCACAATGTCAAAGGTCAAGGTCGTGTCTCAGTTAGCAAATTATGTGTTTTGACAATTTCAAAGGATTTTTAGTGTATTTTAAAGCTTTTGTCAGGTTGACTTTGACCTTTGACACTTTTTTTTTATTGAATATCACTTAAACGATTATACTTACAGAAATTGTAAATAGTGAAATTTTTTGGGGCATAGAGGAACAACCTTTTTTCACATGTATAATGACCGAAGATATTTGATCTATCCGTAAGGGGCATGACACCTGTTCACTGTTTCTGAAAAGACAAAATAAGCTTTAACTCTTGAAAAAAAAATCCTAGATATATGGGGTGTTTTGTGATGACATTGTCGACCAATGACCTGACAAAGGTCATCAGGTAACAAGTTAAGGTCATATCTTATATAACGGAATGATTTTTTTGTCATATTAGAAGGATTTTATGACCAAATCAGCTGTTACTATATAACTAAAGGTCTTAGACCAATTGTGTCTTCAGCAATGACATTGCGGACCAATGACCCTGCAAATTCAAAAGGTCACAGGTCAAGGTCATGTCCCAGATAGCGAATTAAGTGTTTTTAATTTTTATTAAAGTATTTTAGTGTGTTTTCAAGCTTTTATGAATAAGTGTAAATTTAACAAAAAGGAAAATGGAAGACCTTTGAAATGTTCATGAATAATTGACTTTTAATTATTATTATTAGTCTTTCCGACAAACTGGAACGACTTTCCCTCAAAAAAATATAGTATCGGTAGACCAAAATCTATCTTATGGTTAGGGCACCACCCCGTAACATTTTCGTTATAGCGATTATTTCCCCTTACATCGAAAACCTTGTTATCATTCTTAATCCGTAACGATAACAGGTAGAGAAAAGGATGGTATATGTTCTGGACCAGACCTTTCGAATAATTGGAAGGGTTATGCCCCTTTGAAAATCAACCGATGTCTGTTGGCCATTAAAACTGAGAAACTGTAAGTTATAGCTACCTATAATTTAGACTAATGATAATCACTTCATGTGACCATGAAAATGCTGCAAGGTCAAAGGTCAAGGTCAGAACTTTAATTTTGACCTGAGCTTGTTATCGGATTTAATCAATAACAGTAAAAGATGGCTGATAAAATGTAACGTGTAAAATTGTGCCCTGTCGAGTTCTACATTTGTTATGTTGAGTCGAAAATTATTTGACCAAATATTATGGACCTAGGGCACCAAAACTGTTTTTCGGGCTTCGAATGAAGATTGTTTGCTTATAGCTCAAAAGAGGTTAAAGATAAAAAGAAACTTGGAATTGCAAAAATTTTCAGCAAAATAGTATTTACAAAATTAGGTCAAGGTCATAGGTTGCAACGGCATAAAAAACCATAGCAACCATATATTTTTGAACTTTAATTATGAATAATATGGAAAAGAACATTTTTAAAAATAGAAATGAAATGTTGGTCCCTAGTAATGACACAAAAAACCTTAGACACCACTTATTTTTTTTTAACTTTAAAAGCAACAAAAAGCCGATATGACATTTTTTATACCTGAAGTAATATTTTTTTCTTTAGCAATAATGTTTGTCATAAGTAACCACTTGTTATTAACATTAAAGTCCTTAGCAACCATATTGTACTGAACTTATATGATTATCACTGCTAGGAAAAAGGAAAAAAACTTTCAATTTGCATGAATAATTGGGTTTTAATTCGCTGTATTTTTCTATTTAGGAAATAACAATTATGGGTTAAACAAATTTTACAATGTTCTTATAATACGCTTTTGTTTTAGCAATGACATAATTAAAATAAACAATCTATGATGTGTAACGTCAAAATTTACATTTGACAATACAATGTATCTTTTATACTTAGTATTCATTAATCAAAGAAAAACTTAAAGGAAGTTCGGGTGTACACCGCCATCTTACATTGTACAAGCACAGTAAATAATCGATCTATTGTTTTGCACAATCTACAATTTTGGAGACAGTTGTGCAATTAATTGGTTACAGGTTGCACTTTGTAAATACAGCTGTTTCTCAAACCACGCCTCTTTTGGGGAGTATAGAATATTCATAGAAAATTAATGTTGTTTACATACTGGTTCCCAGTTATGATCTCTGTGTTCCATCTCATAGAGACATAACTTGGGAATGTTACAAGTAAATATACATGTACATATTGTTTATATTGAAATCTGTGGAAACCTTTTTTTCGAGGTAGGGGTAGTTAAGAAAATTAGTGTTAGTTTAAACTGTGAGAAGATCAGGGCATATAAACGTTGAAAATATCCCGCATAGCCCTATATTTTGACCTTTGAAAAAAATTGTAGTGCATATGAACTTTCAACTCTAGGATAAGTTTTTATTCAAAACTTCATAGTAAAAGTGGTAAAATTTTAGCCGTAAAAGGAGTTCCTATGGGAAATTGCATTGTTTATATTTACAGAAATGCAACCTATATAGGGTGAAAAAAGAGGACATTCAGAATTTAACCAAATTTGCTTAATCTCACAGATTTTAAAGAAATTAACTCAAATATGAGGTTTTATAAATATTTCGTAAAGATTGATTGAATCGTGGGCCTTAAATATGATGACACAGCATAAATTCACAGCTTACAGTATGTATAGTTTAATTAAAGTCCTGAATACAGAATTAATTCATAATAGTTGCATATATGTAAGTTAAATTATTTTAAAGTTTTTATATTTACTCTTCGCAGTCATTGAAACTGATACATCCTTCCTGAATATTACTTATGGGGTGTTTGTGTCCTGTCGATAACCAAAAAGTAAGCCGTAACACATAAATCTGCTTTTTTGTCACAACGGCATAAAAAAATACAAGCTAGAAATACAAAAGTATCTAAACAAAACTTGCAATGGTGTGTTCTATCCTGAATATGTACTTAATATTCCAAATTGCTAGAAACAGCAGACTAATTTAGGAAATTTGAGGCCCCAGGGGCAAAAAACATAGAAAATTGACTACCCCCTGGGTAATAAAACGAATGATTTAACTTGTAAATGCTACGACTTGATGATTTTAAAGTTCTTGATATAGAAAACAATTACGATGCTTGGAAGTTATGCAAAAACCAGATGTTAGCAGTCATCTCTGTAACATTTTAAGTGATTTTATATCTCAAACTGGTATCTGCATACATACAAATATGGCTTTGTTAGAACACTTCTACTATATATATTAGCTAGAGTTGCCTTTTAAAACTGTTATACGATGATGACTGATGTAACCATATTTTGACTATTTTAATTATTGTGTCTGTTTATTTAAGGCATCAATGTAAATATAACGGAGTTTGATGAGACTGTCATTAAAGTGAGAGGGTTAGCGCTATAGAATCAGGTTTAATCCACCATTTTCTACACTTGAAAATGCCTGTACCAAGTCAGGAATATGATAGTTCTTGTCCATTCGTTTTTGATATAACTTGGGAATGTTACCAGTAAATATACATGTGCATATTGTTTATATTGAAATCTGTGGAAACCTTTTATTCGAGGAAGGGGTAGTTAACACAATTAGTGTTAGTTTAAACTGTGAGCAGTACAGAGCATATAAACGTTGAAAATTTTTCCGCACAACCCTATATTTTGACCTTTGAAAAAAATTGTAGTGCATATGCACTTTCAATTCCAGGATAAGATTTTATTCAAAACTTCAAAGTAAAAGTGGTAAAATTTTAGCCGTAAAAGGAGTTCCTATGTGAAATTGCATTGTCAATATTTTCAGAAATGCAACCTACACCGTTTATTTACATACATTGTCAAGAAAAAACTTAGTTAGTCATTGCATTATCGAAAATGTTTTAACAAATACCAAATATTATGTGCTTTTAGAATTTAATTTTTAAATAAGCCATTTAAAGGGAGAGAACTGTTTTAGTACACAATTTATAGTAGACACATAGTCATATTTTAATTTTTTACTTGTAGCAAGAAAACTTGTTCGGTGACACCATTTTTTTTTATATCTTCTTAAAATATACTTTAATACCTATCATCTCATATTTTATTTCAAAATTCTGTCTTATAGATTTCTTTTTATGCACTAAATTGTGTTTTTTCATGAACAACCTTAGCGAAATTTTGCTATTTGGAACAACTCGTACCTTGAAAAATAGCGGTGTGACCCATACTTTTTATTTATTATTTTTAAAAGGCATAGTCAAATCTTCATTTCGGCAAAGTTAAGGAAGATTCTGTCATTTTTTTCATACCTCTGAACTACCTTAAGTTTAACTTAATACTCATTAATTATATGTAACTACCTAATTAATCCAACATGGTCCGATGAAAACCAAAAATCAATCACAAAATGAGCATATTATATTCAAAACAGTGACACTTTTTAATGTTCATATATTTTGTTTTCTGTACTTCAATTAAAAATAACATTTTTGGGAATTTTATTGTCGGTAATTGTTGTCACCTGTCTGTTTTCTATGCTATTTGAAATAACACAAACATGTGGTGCACACTTTAAAATAACGCGCTTCGCAGATTTTGTAGTGTATATTACATTTTTGTATTTATTGTTTCATAGACAGAAAAAAATATAAGTCAATTCTTAAATAAATGTATAGTTATTGTATATATATATACACACACACATATAGATTGAAAGGGGGGGCTAGATAAAATGTAAGTGTCCTTGTATTGTTTGAATTTGTATTCTCATTGTTTGACCTAATGATTTTATGAATCCAACAAATAAACTATAAATCAAAATTATTAAAGAAATTAGTTTTATTTGGCTGAAAACTTGTCATGGCATTTATTGCAAGAAAGAAACACAACCAACTTGTCAATAAAAACTTGAAGACGCTTGAGTTACCGAAGGACAATCCAGCAGTAACAAAGTTATATCAGGAGCCACTGGGTAGCTAGTTCATAGCAGCTTAAAGTAAATTCCTCCAAAATTGCAAGTTGAGTAACTTGTTGCGCAACTTGTAATCTGCCATAAAATTTACCGCATGGCAAATTTAACAGCAAGAATCAACATCTTTATTAACTTCAACACGACACCATTATCAACTTCAACATCATTATTAACTTCAACGGCATTATCAACTTCAACATCAACATCAACATCATTATCAACTTCAACATCATTATCAACTTCAACATCAAAAACTTCAACATCAACTTAAATTCAATACTGTAAACTTCATTAAATTTTTTAATTGATATACATGTGTCAACATCAACATAAACTTCAGCTTAAATGCAATACTGTCAACATCTAAGCTATTTTATTCATTGTCAGGGAAAACCAAACAATGAGGAAATTTAAAGAAAAAAAAAGAAAAAACATTTTCAGAGCTCCTTGAATCTGAATTAGAAATAAATCATTTTTTCTCTAATCCGACCGATGCACCTTTAGGTCTAATATGACTGCTCCTATGACAATCCTGTGACCCTGAATAAGCATCAAATGATATTTTGGATCTTTGTACAATAAGATTTTCATTAAAATTTAAATTCGCAATTTTTCCAAAACTAAGAAACCCAAAATTCTAGCTGAAATGAAGTTTTAAATAAACATGTTTCATATACTGAATAACAAACTAAAATCAGTGCATCTAAAAGTATAGTTAATATATCAATAGTTATAGGCTTACGACAGTCGTGTCGCTTATCATGCCACTGAGCATCTTTTGAACAATTTAAGAATGAGTCTTGTCCAATAAACCATTAATCTAATGATAAAAACTAATGCCTGAAAGGTAAGAATTCCCAGTGGAATAATAATATTCTTGCTGAAACATATCAGCTTATAATTAAATAAATGTGAAACGGGGTATGGCCATACGTCATACCTGTTAAGTTAATGTTTAAGTTTTGAAATGAATTTAGTTCATTTGATACGTAGCCAAGTATTTGAAGAACTCAGCACTACCGGTAAAGATAATTAAAACAGAACTCGACAACCACTTGTCACCCAATATATAAGAAATGCCATTATAATTTCTAAAAACATTTTCCAAACTCGTAGACTAGAAATAGGTCGATAATAAAAAGGCCCCGCAATTCGACCATTTTCCAAGTCACCCATGACTTTTCCAAGCTAAACTTGGATCTTGTATACCAGACTTTAATGTTTTGCTTGTATAATGTGTTCGAAAACCATATTTAAAACCATTATATAATATACTTGCCAATACTTTATCGGGGTAGTTTTTCAACATATTCTCTTAAACCGTAGTATTAACAGGGGTAAAACCAAACATACTAAATATCATACTGTTGATTGCAAGTTGTAAACAAAATTATAAAATTTGAAATGATTCAATTGCATCCGTGGAACATTTGCCTGCTGACCAGGAAATCTCTAATTATTTATCGAAAAACGAGTATTTGGGTTAAAATTTCCATGTGTATTCAAAAACCTGTTTGACTGCGTTGTAGTCCCGGCACTGGATTGATACCTTGGTGCAAAATTGTTTGCATCAGGTGCCCTAGGGTAGTTTTGATACCTAGGAGCAGAATAGTCCGAAGTTACAGAACTTCGAGGATTATTCTTGTGATATAAATAATCTATACAGTACATCAAAGGATGGAACTGGCTTCATCTTATACATGAATGGCTGTATACACAATGCATACGAGTACAAACGGCTTTAAAATTATAATCGTAGCAAGGACTATTAACTGTGTGAGAAGTATAAGGAGATGTATGTGGAACATGCTTTTTGCCTACTGCAATAAACTGAAGCCATAGCTGCCCATCAATGACGTTCCATGCACGCATATGATCTCGAGCTTTTATTAGTCGAAATTGCATGTCATATTTATAAACGTTCTCAAAGGGTACACTAGCCCCCTAATAATCATCATGTAGCTAATCAATTCATTTCCCAATTCAGGGAATCTTTGCAATAAAATTTTCATATAATTTAAAAAGAAACCTTCACCTATGTTAGATAATGATTTTACTTTTGAATATTTGTTTCTTTCAATTAAAATGTCCTCATCAAACCGAGCACTTTTTTCGGTTGATCAATATTTGAAACAAAGTTTTTGTACAGTATTTGGGCCAAATCAACATATTCTAAATTCCATATTTGGTTTATAATTTGGTACAAACACATCAACATCATTACTAGTAGGTATAACTAAAATCTCACCGTTTTGTACAGTATTACGAGCTGTGTGCTGCCCTGGATGTACACATCCCTCATCAGGAACTTGTTGTTCAGTGGGATGGTGAGGGACGTTTGGAGTTCCAACCTGTTGTGGTGGTAAAATTGGCTTTTCTGGTACAAACGGCTGTTGTGGTAAAAACTGATGTGGTGGCAATAACTGATGTGGTGGCAATAATGGCTGTTGTGGTGGTATTAATGGTTGTTGTGGTGGTATTAACGGCGGTTGTGGAGGCATTAATGGCTGTTGTGGTGGCATTAAACGGAGGTTGTGGTGGCATTAACGGCTGTTGTGGAATGGCTACATTTTGTCTAATAATTTCAGCTCTCCTTGGGCGAAGCCTTCTGTTTACCGGTAGCTATACTTGATTTTGCCTACGTACAGCACGGTTTGGCAGCACAATCTTCCCTTTTCCCCTCGGCATACTGGCTGAAACAAATAATTATAATGTTAGTCAATACATTAGTAAAATATTATATTATTTGTCAATGTTACATCCCTTAATCAAACAATTGAATCAATATGGAAATACAAATATATCAATTTGCCCATTGACCAATTAGTATTAAGATACAATGGCAATAACAAAAATAGAAAAAAACTAAAAGCTTGATTGTGGCAGTCGATGTCCTGTGGCAAATATAACAAGTATATTAATAATGATAATATCATATTGATAACGAAAGTCATAAAAGAAATAATTGATGTATCCACCGAATATCAATTGAAGTGGCCCTCGTTAATGAGAAATATTCATACCCTATAATCGACTATAAAACATGAAAACTAACGAACAATTCAATCGAAAAGTATATATGTTTTAATTAATCAACTAACATCGTTGATGACTCGCAAAAGTTTAAAAAACAGTAATGATTCATATATTGGATCTTTACGTCCAGTTGCACCTATTTCATGCATATTGAGCACGAAAAAGAATTTGTATATACATTTATGTTGAAATTAATATGTGGCTTACTCACCGGTTACTTCGCACTGCAAGATTTGAATTTGGGTTAAGAATAAATTACATGGTAATTGTTCATTAGCGTTTTAAGACAGTTAAACAATTATATATAACAACTCGCACTATAATTATTACCATCTTCTCAATTTACAAATAGAAATATAAAATAATATCCAAGAAAAGATTGACAATTTACGCAATAATAATTTAAAACATTTAACAAAGTTCAAATTATTTAACAAAAAAAAAACAAGATTAACAGTTTAAATTGTTGAGCTATTAATTTGAATAAAATATTGCTAAATTCTAAAACCAAAAAAGAATACTCATCTTTTCTTCTGTCTTTTAAATTATATAGCTTTGGTCAAGCTCCGTGTAAGGTTTGAATCCAAATGACCAAACCACACGAGGTTAATTGCATTTCGCGGGCTAAACTAATTAGCATATGAAAGTGACCAGTATAAAATGAATCCAACAATTTAAATTATTATTAGACATACCAAGTTATATAATTACAATAACTGAATTTAATTATTATTGAATTAAATTCTATTATTTTCAATAGTACTGTCCATGTGAAGCTCTAGTAGCAAAGTCAAATAAATTGATTGGCCTTATGTGTTTTGCTACAACAAAAAGTCATACTTCAATTAAAGGCATATTTTTTTTTCAAGATACACTCTTTTTAACTTATATCTACTTGCATCTCACAATTACTTTCATTTTATTTTTAATGTATGTATTGGCACATGTTTAATGTCGTAACTACAGTCCCCTTCCCTTTTCATGAATATGACCTACTGAATTAGACTATTTAACCGGGTTTGTAATAACATGATCAACCTTACAGGTACCTCATGTAGAGCAGGATCTTCTTACCCTTTCGGAGCACTTGAGATCACCCCCAGTTTTTGGGTGGGTCTCGTGTTGCTCAGTCTTTAGTGTTGTTTTTTTGTGTACTATTATTTGTCTGTTTGTCTTTTTCACTTTTAGCCATGGCGTTGCCAGTTTATTTTCGATTTATGAGTTTGACCGTTCCTCTGGTATCTTTCGTCCCTCTTTTAATATTGTTCTCTAAGTGCAATAAATCAGAAATCAATTTTAACTCCAAAAAATTGGCAAAAGACATATTATATCTTTAAATATCAAAACGTCAAACTTAAAACAAAAGGGGACGAAAACAGTTTTCCAAAAAATATCGATGTATTGCCGTTTTAAATAACTAAAAACATAGAACTGCAGTGGTTTTAAACCAAAACATTCAACAAATTTGAAACAAACGAATCTTTTCTCAAATACACTTAAACGATACAAATATTTGGAGTTTTTCGTAGCAAGTCGAAATCATAAAACATGTATTTCGGAGTTGTTTATAGATATCAAAATCATGGCAAGAATTTAACTCTTTAGTATTTAAGAATATAGAAAATAGAACTTCCTTTAGACATAGATTGTGTTGTATTTTGGTAATCTAACGATGATTGACAAAAATGACATCAGACACTTATAACCAACCTTGGAACCAACCAATATATTAGTGCTGAATAATTGTTAACAAATAATATTATGTTTTGAAAATAAAGACCTCAATAGAGAAGAACACTGCTGCAACTTCTAAACATATGTTGTCTGATTTAAGAAAATAAGTAATATCTTTTCAACGACCTTTGTGTCCTTATCAAATTTTGCTCTGTATCAAACTAATTAAGCTGTGTTGATTATAACGGTCATACATTATAAATCATGTTAATTAATTGATTTGTTTGTATATCTTTACCTATATATCATATCCTCTATATGTTAATAATGGTGGACATAGTGTTCTGAAGGACTTTACATGTGCACCTCGTTTAATCGATGTCATCAGCAAATCACCCTTTTTTGAAACAATGACTACATGTATGATATTAAGGCTAATGCATATCGATCTATTTGTTCTTAACAACTTTTTGGTCGTTTACAGTCATCAAAAGAATGCCATTTGAACGTAGTCTTGTTGCTGTTCTTGCGTTTACATAGTAAAGTTGCAACATGGATACAATAAATCACCATTTGAAATTGAGTACTGCTTTGTATGTATTACTTTAAAATACAAAGTAATTGAAAACAGATTTAATTCAAATAATGGATATGGAAGCTACACACACCAATGCATAATGAGTGAGTGAGACAATTATAACTGCCAAAAATGTCCCTTTACAAAGTTAGAAGCCTAAAATAAAACATGAAAATGAAACATGAAATTTCAGAAACAAAAACAAGAATAGAACAGTTTAACCAAATAGTTACGAAACAATAAAAAATAGACAAAAAAACAACAAACAGAAAATATTTACATTGAACACTTAAATACCGGTGACTGTTAACAAGCTGTAGAAGATAAAGAACACTACAATAAATCATATCAATTATAAATAATGTATGTCTTCCTTTTCAGATATTTGCAAGACAATAAAATAACGACAATACAACAAGGCATGTTTAAAGACTGGACAGCGCTCGAAAATTTGTATGTATAAAGCTGAACATAATCCTATTTAGAAGCATAAACAAAACCTCCTTGACAATTCAAAGGCAGACTATGGTTATAACTATGAATAAACAAAAACACTATTGCATTAAAATTCTTTACAAATATCACGAGTATAATTCAGAATGGCGGACGCGAGATGCATCTTCGTTATATGCATCATTTCCACTCAAATCATTAGGTAGTTCTTTATCCGTACTAAAAATTATCTGTAAATGTTTGAGGAAAACAATATTTATGTTGCATGTATACAACCACACTATGTTTTCATTTCATTCTGTTCATTATTTATTCTAAACCATGGGAATTACAAATGTGTTATATATTAAAATACAGAATAGGCATAAACTTGTGACTTGGATGGAAAGATGTTTCATAAACACTCCTACCGTATTTTCTTAGTTCTATAAATCAACGTTTTAATATTGTATTGATATTGTGACATATAACGAACTTATTCGACCAGTGTATTTATATTTAGTAATTGCTGGCGCTTAATAAAATATTTATACCCGCTGCATTTGAATGTACCTGTCCTTAGTCGTCAAAAAGCTTGTTCACTTGTTGTATTTTGTTCGTGTAGTTAACACGTATTGATCGTTTCTCGTTTATTAATATGGATTAGACCGTTGGTTTGCCTATTTGAAATCTTTTACATAATGTAATCATTTTTGGGCCATGTATAGCTTCCTATTCGGTGCCAGCCAAAACCCCATTCTTTTTTTTATAAAGTGTGACCTGGTAGGAGAGTTGTCTCATTGGTGTTCATACAACATCCACTTACATGTATGTATATAATGTATTGAAAAACGATCTCAAATGATACAATTCAAATAGTAATACAAAAACAAAAACATTGAAAGACAACGGTTATATTTTTAAGACATATTTATATGTAAAGAGTCTAAAATGAATATTTTATAACATTTGACTTTCAACAAGCCTAAGGAATGTAACACTACCATAAATCATATCATACTGTAACATTTCTAGTGTTTTTCTTTCAGATATTTAGGGAGGAATAACGTTACTTTAGTACAAAATGGAGCGTTTGAAAACCTTACCTCGCTCAAAATTATGTATGTATAAAGTTTAGGAATAATTTATTTGACAGCGGTAAGAGTTAAAACATCATTTATTAGCACAGTTTGCTTACTTCAACATAACTTATGAAATAACATCGGACAACATGTGTATACTGGGCCAGGGTTTGAAGTATACAAACAAAAACATCTCTGTGTAAATACGTTGATTTCGAAGGATTTTTTGTTTTTAATGCTTATGGCATATTTACAATAGATTGGTAGACATTAGGAAAAAGATGGCAACTTTCATACATATAGAGTTTGTATTCTATGCAATAAGTGACTAGCAGAAGAACTTTGTAAGCATGTACAACAGTTTTACTCCTATTGAAAACAAATTATATTTTGACTCGCTACCTTGAGTGCAATCAAGCTAAGTAAGGTTAATGTTAATAAATCCTCATACAAAAGATACATATAATAACATAATGTATCAAAACGTCAAACCTAAAACAGAAAGACGATAACAAATATTTTCCTTATTATCGACACAAACTACAATTGGAAAACTATCAATCTATTGCCCTTTTTAATTACTAAAACATTAAACTGCAGTTTTTTTTAGACTTGAGATACACTTATTAAAAATCACATGAATAGAATTTGTCTTGTATAACCCAGGGAAGGAAGTATACACAAGGGGCCTTGTGTTTACAATGATCCAGCGTCCAGGGATAAACGGATGACTCCATTATAAAAAAAAATCTATTTGATATTATTTGCATATAAGTAATACATTCATATTAATTACACGTACATAGTTTGCGTATAAAAGGTTTATAACATTCTACAGTAGATAAAATACATCAAAAGACACACTACAATCTACAAAATAATTTATCTTTATTTATAATTGACATTTAAATAATTTGTACTTTTAATACCTGAATTACATTGTGATGTGTTGGTCAAGTATTAGATATTATACAAAGGTAACAAAGACACAGCCCCGTAACAACCGTTGTCGGATAGTTTTTCTGCACGAGTAGTCAGGTCAAGGTTCGAGGCGATAGCCGAGGACCTTGACCTGACTACAAGTGCTGAAAAACTATACGGCAGGTTGTTTCCGGCCTGTTTTTTTTTTGTTATTTTTGTTTTGTATTTGACTTGTACGACGTTTCAAGAAAGTAATAATACATTTTGCACGACTACAAATTTGAGAAACTTAGATATCCATAAAGCATTAAATGTAAGTTATAGTATAAACACATTTTTTTTTCATTTCCCTTCAACCGAGAGTTTTTTTCCAGAAAAAAATCAGGAATCTAATAATTTGATAAAAAAATACATCATTTCAAGTAAAAGATGAACGTTGTACACATTAAAGACTTTTTAAAATGCAACTTCGTAAAAAAGAAATACTTTTGTGGTAAGTAAGCTAACGTTTTATTTTTATGGATGAAACGGAAAGCGGGGAGGGGGGCCTAATTTAATTTAAAATAAAAAGGCTGGGATCATTCCCCCTTTTAAAAAATCTTTAAAATCGCACGTTTGTTGCCAAATACATGAATTCAATATTCAGTGGTGGGGGATCAATGCATTTAAATGGAGACAAATAGATGGACCCCCCTTGTTATATCTTGGATTGGGAACCCCATTTTTTTTAAATGGCTAGATCCGCCACTGATATATATACATATATGAATTCAATAACAATATAAATGTATCAAAAAAATGAATTTCCTACTTCATTAGTGAATGTAATGTTATGAAAAAATGGATTTTGTATTAATATTATTTATATTCAGGCATATACTTTGATTTTTTTTTAAATTCTTGCTCGTCTCTAGATCTGCAAGTGTTGATCGGGATTAAACACGTGTTACTATATGATCCAATCGCAGCTTAGCTGTCCAAAATTAATGATATAAGTTGAAGAAAATATTTGGACGTGTATTACACGAACACTTTTTATTTATAGGATCAATCGTGCATTGGTGAGTTGATAGGGATTTTATCTTTAGATAAGATTTGATTTTTATTTACTTTTTTCCTGTCTTTTTTTATTGAAATATAAACGTCGGTATCATCATTTTGTTACTTTCAGCATTGTTCAAATACTATGCATGTCCATATATTGAAGAAAACATTTATTGACCAATTATTTTGCTTCATAAAGGGGGCGGTATGTCTTTTTCTGAGTATTCTAACTATTTACTTTTCAACGCCTTCACCCGAATATTCTTGTTTAAATTAGCACTATTAAATATACGGTATTCGGAAAATTAGGAATCATGCAGAACATTAATTTGTCATCTGCTTGACCATAGTAACATTTTTCTCATAAAATTTGGAATCAAAATAAAAAAATTTAGGAGAAAACCGTAACCCCCCCCCCCCCCCTTTTTTTGGAAAAAGATATTGATGCTATCGTAACTATTTTGTTTAATAAAATGACAAGAAATATGTCGGTGAACCAAAACTTTCAAATCTAATTGAAAGTTAAAGTGCCCATGAACTCACTGATCATGCACGAGTGATTTTATTCATAAAAAGTGTCCGTGTAACAGCTAAAAAGAGTCCGTGTATCATCTTAAAAGAGTCCGTGTAACACCAGTTAATGTACTGTTTTTCTATAGCTCTGAGGGGGGAAAGTCGTACAATGATTTTTTGGTCACATGTTCGACACTGTAAATGAGTATATTCTATATTTCTGTTGTATAATGATCTAAAAAGAAAAAGAAAGTAAGTACAAAATTACTTAAACATACTGCTGCCAAAAAATCTTTTTTGGAAGATAATGACATACCCATAGATTCAATTAAACTGCCCAGTTCCTGTTTTGTATATAATACCAATTGACTGGAAGTAAAACTTGTAGATTGATATTTGATTATATTCCTTCATTTCAAAATAATCTATTTAACTAAATTCTTAATCGTGTTGGTTATGACATTGTACTTTTTGTTGTAATCGTACATTCCTAGTATGATAGGTTCTTCTCTCATTGGAATATATGCTGTGTTTTTCAGTACATTATACTTTTGAAACGCATAAAAAATATGTTGCCAAACAACCATTATAATGTTACATCTGTGAAAATGGACATGTGAGGGTTTTGTTTTTTGTTTTACAAAAATGGCATTTACCTTTATCTGATTTGCCGATGCTAAAAAGTTTTTGCTCCGTATAGATAATGTTATGAACAATTTCCCAGCTAATTTGATTTGCTTTCGTAGAGGACTTACTTTTATTTAAATTTATCCAGATCTTTTTCCAAGGTAATTCCGAATTAGACTGAACATTCAATGTTATTTGACAGTTTGGAACTACATTTAAATTTAACGAATGTTGGTTAAATTTCAAAGATATTTCAATTTCTACTTCATGTGTCTACCGTAATATTCAAAAGTATTTGGCCTTTTAAACTTTTTTTGATTCAAGCGTCACTGATGAGTCTTTTGAATTTTTGAAATACTAAGGCTTTTCTACTCAGGCATAGATCACCTTAGCTGGATTTGGCAAAACTTTTAGGAATTTTGGTCCTCAATGCTCTTCAACTTCGTACTTTATTTGGCCTTTTTAACTTTTTTGGATTCGAGCGTCACTGATGAGTCTTTTGTAAACGAAACGCGTGTCTGGCGTATATACAAAATTTAGTCCTGGTATCTATGATGAGTTCATTTACAACCACTGGGTCGATGTCACTGCTGGTGGAGATTTATTTCCCCGAGGGTATCACCCACCCAGTAGTCAGCACTTTTTGTGCTGACATGAATTATCATTGATATGGTTATATTTATAAATTAACTGTTTACAAAATTTAGAATTTTGGAAATACTAAGGCTTTTCTACCTCAGGCATAGATTACCTTAGCTGGATTTGGCAAAACTTTTAGGAATTTTGGTCCTCAGTGCTCTTCAACTTCGTACTTTATTTGACCTTTTTAACTTTTTTGGATTCGAGCGTCACTGATGAGTGTTTTGTAGACGAAACGCGTGTGTGGCGTATATACAAAATTTAGTCCTGGTATCTATGATAAGTTCATTTAATGTAATAACCATTTTGTGTGGGTTCGGAATGAAAGTGGGCGTTTTTTAGTCTGTTGTTGAACAATTTTGGAACAGCTAATATCAGTAATGTCCATTCCGAAATCCAGTTCCTTTTATCTTTCTCTTTAAATATATTGTATAAAAAGATGTCGGTTTTGATTTTTTTCGTTTTTTTCATACTTAACAAAAAAAAGAATTGTATGAGTTCCACTTCTTCCGAAATTAGCGAAGAAAAAAGGTTTTCTGTTATAGTGACTTGTTATATGTTTCTATATAATTGTTGGTTAAGGATATCGTTTTTATTTATTGAAATATGTATACTTAAAAATTCTGACCACGTTTTAGTTAAATCAAGATAGTATTAGGGAAACTTTTCAATTTGTAATCCTCGTAAATCCGAAAAGTTGGCTAAAAAATTATAACAATTATATTTGATATCAAACTTCTGTAACCACTATTTAGCTATTGAGTTCCAGCTATCAGTTTTTGATCTTTAAATATTTTGCATACTTTTGATTTGTTTGGATATAATGAACGAGTCATATCCACCCCTTCCCTCTACTGGTAAGCAACTGCAATGGTTTTAATACAGAATAATAAATCACATTATGGGCACAAATGTATATTTTCTTATTTAAAGTGAACGATACAAATAAGTGCTGTTTTTCTGATCTTCTTTATAAACAAAGGTATAGAAAAAGAACTAACATTAGACATAGAGTGTGTTGTATTTTGGTATGCTAACGATGACTGGCAAAAAAATACACCAAAAACTTACAGTTCAATTCACAAAATTCAATATTGATAAAGGTATCTTATCCTTAAAACAACCAAAATATTAAAGCTCAACAATTATTTAAAAGAGAACTTATCAGCAAAAAAAAATATGTTTATTTGTTCAGTACAGCAGGAAACTACTGAAACTTTTAGACTTTGTTATTGTCATAACATCAAAAGAAGCAAACGAACATATATCTTGTTTGAATTAACAGTGTATTCATAATATTCAACGACCTTCGTCTCTCTATAATGTTCTGGTCTATTTTAAACCATTTGAGCTGTATTGATGATTACGGTCATACATTAATCATATTGCGTAAACCAGTAAAAGTCTGAAATGGCCTATATTTGTACTCAGCTGTACTGATTTTACTCGACCAGTCTGAATGTGTCTAAAATTTACTTGATATTACTCAACTGCAGTCTGAACAATACTTAACAGTCTGAAATTGTACTCGACCAGTACTTAACCATTTTATACGAGTCGTTACCATGTTCGACCAAGTCTTATTTTTTGTATCTATCAATTTAGGAAATGTTTTAAAAAAAAATGAAATTTGAACAACAACTTGAAATTAAAAATGTATTTAATATAGTGTTGAAATTAAAATTTCACAATTATCAATCATACCATAACTTCAACACAATTGTCATTAACAATTACATAATTATATATATCACCTTTAAAATATAAATACAACACACTGATCAAGTAATAATAAAAAATGAATTGTGACTCATATTTTCAATGTTATTCAAATGTTTTTGAATGTTCCAGAAGTATTTAATGGTAACTTGACTATTTTCACCATTTGCTTCAGTCTAGTACAGATTTATGGTGTCTGTTGAGTTTTGTTAATAATGCAGTGAATATTTTTTTTTTATTTATATATAAGAGTCTATCTAAAAATGAGGGTACTTTTTCTAAAAATGAGGGTACTTTTTATATGGCCTTCCTAATACCGTTTCGATCCCTAACATCACTGAAGAGACATTTATTGTCGAAATTCGGATCTGGTGTACAAAAAAATAATGACACCTTATGTTTGTGGCATAACATTGTGGCCACACGTTAATTGTTTTCTGTTAAGTATTAAATTTATATTAAGATCCATTTTGTTACATCTTGTGATCAATTCTATTTGGCAATCGCCAATGACAGTCAGCAGGGCTAAAGAACATCAGTTTTTCGACCTGTTAGTCAAATGCGTTTTGTTTAAATATACTTTTTCACTTTTTTTGGCCTTTTGGAAAATGTTGTTTGTGCTGTTTTTAGACCCTTCTACAACGAAATTTGTTTTACATGTATAAAAATTGCGGTTTTAACCAACGCAATCATAGGTTTGAACGTAGTTTTCGATTTAGACTCGTTTATATATATATATATATATCATCTCCATGCCTTATATATCATGTACTGTAGTACGCCGCTAGATTAAAACTGACGAGGAAAGGTAACACACGGCCACTGAAAGCTTTATTATTGTAGAGCCCAGGTGGTCGTGTGGTCTAGCGGGACGGCTGCAGTGCGGGCGATTTGGTGTCACGATATCACAGTAGCATGGGTTCGAATCCCGGCGAGGGAAGAACAAAAAATTTCCGAAAGCAAAATTACAGATCTAACATTGTTGGGTTGATGTTTAGACGAGTTGATATATATATATATATATATGAAATAGTATATAAAGCAACTAAATAAATTTTATAAAATGAGACCTTTGTTCTGTGTTGTTATACACGGAATTTAATAGAATCATGATAATAGTATTTCCATAGCAATACTTGATAACCTTCATAAAAAAGGAACTCGTTACAGTAAAAATGTATTTCAATTAAATTTGAGTATTTGTTTTCAAATTTAGGAAATAGCATACAAAAAGCACTTTAATATGGTTAAGTTACCTTAGTATATGTGTGTTTACAGGTAAAAGAAAGCCCTATTTTCTTAAACTCATGTATAACTTATCTCGTATATTCGAAGGGCTTTGTTATTCAAGTTAAACGGGATGTTATAATTTTGAATAAATATTATTTAGAATTTAATACATCTGACCAGGTGTAATCATATCAATCCTTATAAAAAGTGCAATACAACGTGTATCATGCGTACAACTGCTATGTTCATGAGCAAATCATGATATTTTTTTCGAAAACACAAAAGATGATACTGTTTCAATGACAAAACAGGCCTTGCACGGACACGCATATTTTGCGAAATACTTCAAAACATTAAAAATTGTCGGTTGGTGTATTTGTCTATTGATGACTTGAAGATGTGCAAACATTCAACGTTCTAATACTGAAACATAAATCATATTTGTTGAAAAGATTTTGTAAGTTATTCATATTTATCTTTTATATTTTTATACTTTGATTTTGATCGTGGCGACCCAAATTTGAATTGATATGGATTGCATGTTTTTCCTTCAAAAGAGTATTTTTTCTATTCAGAAATGTTTGAATGCAATACAATGTAGGATTATTTGCCTACAACTGTCAGATTCAAGGGAATATTTTTTTTCGACCTATTTTTGTAAACAACCGGATGTGACGTACCATGCTTTGGTGGTATTACACCTTTACTAAAGGAGATTACTAGTGCAAGATATTTAAAGATGTTTAACCGATGTCATCAGTTGATCAAAAAAGAAGAGCAAAATATATACCAAAAAATACTATCAAACTCATAGATTGAAAAAAAAAACGCCAATGCTTAAATATCAGACCAGCTGAAAAAAAATAGTACGTAAGACACAACATAGACAGCTTAAGACAAGGCAACACGAACTTCTCCAAAACTTGGGGGCGATCAGGAAGGGTAAGCAGATCCTGCTACACATGTGGCAAATGTTGTGTTGCTTATGTTCTTACAAATCCAGTATATTGTCAAATTCGGAAGGTCACATTAGTGAAAAGTGACAGGATTGTTGTACATTTTTATTGACTAACGACACAAGGAGCATATCCGATGTCATGCGTGAAACGATATTCCATAACTGTAAGCAAACTCGTGATGGCGTCCGTAAAATTTACGAAGGGATGATTTCAACTTCACCATTTGGAACACTTGTTTTTAAAGCTTCATTGTGAGCAGCAACATTCTGTCAAGGATATCATGATAGGAAATACAAGCCCTGTGATATCATATCCATTAGGAATATATAATATTCTTAAACAATGACTTGATGTATGATATTAAACCTCATGCATCAGACATCGACTTATCTGTGCTGCACATCTTTCAAATGGTGTTTGACTTTCGTCTGTGTGTCCCTGTTTATTATATATCCCGCTATATGCATGGAATGAGTCACAATTTGAAATGTATTACTACTTCGTATGTATTACTTTCAAATACACAGTATTTGAAAGAGAGATTATTTCAAAGAATATATAATGGATATAAAAGTTGCACACAAGGAACGATGGGGACTATGTAACCTCCACAAATCTTCCTTTAAAGTATCAGGCCTTATATTGAAGCCACTTGCGTAAACATGAACATGACAAATTATGTTGTACCAAAAAAATTACAGTTTGTATTCAAGAATAACACGCTTAGCATGTAATGATTATGATACTGCATAAAATTTCAAAAAAACAAAACAGACACAAATCCAAACAGAAAACCCTGTAGATTAACAAGTTTAAATACAAGTGACTGCCAACAGGCTTTAGAATACTAAAAAAAATTCAAAAAATCCTTTTAAATAAAAATAATGTATGTCTTTCTTTTCAGAGAATTAGCAAGCAATCAAATCACGACAATACAACAAAGCACGTTTCAAGAATTAGCATCGCTAACATCTTTGTATGTATCAAATCAAATTTATTTCAATCGAAAGAATAATCAAAACTGTTATTTATTCAGTGGTAGAGTATGCTTATTGTAATGAATTAACAAAAACACTATTGTATTAAAACCCATTGCAGATATTACGAGTATAATTCAAAATGCAGGGCGGGAATTGCGTCTTCATTTTATTCATCCTTGACACTAAAATCATAACGGTTGACTGTTCTTTATCCGTGCTAGGCAGTAGAGTGCCTCCCCGTGCTTCATGCTTCGTGCTTTATGCTCTTATGATATACTAGATTATGGAGTGTGTGTCCGAGCGAGAACTGCTCTAATTCATTACTTTAGGAATATTTATCAAAAAGTAGTATTTCAATATTCAGCCCCATTCTACTATTTAATACTGATAGCGTTTGACATTTTTAGCCGAACAAATTTATCCATTTTATATACTTCAATTATTGTATGCTGGTTCATATTCTGGACGCCAATCTTTGCTCCTTTATTATATAATTCACTAACAAAACAATTATGAAGCTTAGAAATGGAAAATTACTAAATACTAAACTTGTTCAAAGGGTATCCACACGTCTCAATCTTCAAAATCGGTTATCTAAAAATACTACCATCGCTAACATTTTTAACAATAAAAAACGTGGTTACCCTTCTATCGATAAGTGTCATGCCAAAAAATGACTTACATGTCCCCGTCTTTCCACCAACAATACGGTAAGGTCCACGTTTAATGGTCGCACATTTTCTTTAAATTTTGAAACTGATATAACTTGAAAAACAAACAGTATTATTTATTTACTCACATGAAACAAACCGGGGTGTGGTATTCAGTACGTAGGAGAAACTGGACGATATTTATCTAAACGCACTCAAGAACATCTGTATCGTTTTAAAAGACCCAATAAATTCAAAAGTATCATTTACCAACACCTTAAGAAGCACAACCATCCTTTTAAATATTTAGCAGTTCAACCTTTAGAAGTAGTAAATAAGCAGCCTGGTGAATCGCATTCAAAGTTTGTACGATCACGGAAAATAATTGAATTAAATTGGATTAAAGAATTACAGACAGTTTACCCTCTCGGTCTAAATGATAATATCATGGGAATTGGTAATATATCTAGAACCAATTCCGTTAACATTTTGGATATAGTTTCTAAAACTGTTCGTAAAAAACGTTCTCACGGTCGTAGAACAAATCGCAATCAAAGAAAATTTCGGGCCAATCATACCAATATTTCGGACCTAATTTCTATTTCAAAAAACAACGGCAGACATTATCTGCTAACAAAACTCTGTTCGTTACCGGTTAATAAGTTAAATAAAATTTTGGAGGACTGCAACACAATTTCATATAGCAGTCCTAAGTATGAAATTGTTCAAATTATTATGACATATTGTTATTCTAAATTATTTCCCAAAAGTGATAGCCCTGAAGATCATAAAAAACATTTTATTAAAATTAAGTATGTCAATAAAGGCTTTGATTTTGTAAATATTGCCGGTATATTTAACGACCATTCTGTTAAAGAACAAATTCCTGGATATTTTGACAATACTGAGCTACCTCTTATTTGTTATATTTACAAGAAATCTACCCGGAAATTTGTGTTTAATTATAGTCAATTGTGTAAAGATGTTAATATCAGTGAAAATACACCTACTTCATGTAATTGCAGTAATTCTGAATATATTTATGGACCCATTTCCCATGTTATAACAGGAGATCTTAACATCGTTCAAGACCGAGAGTTAAAATCATTCCTCAGTAAAGGACCTAAATATCGTCCCCCGTCAATTATTAATTGGAATGAGTGTCGTAATATCATCCACGACTCACTCCATACTTACTGTATGAAATGGATAAAACGGGAAAAAGCTGACAAAAATCTTTGGACTCTTTTTTTAATTCAGTAATGAAGATAGTTGATATACGTATTCAACATTTTAAAGAACATTTTACTATAAACAATAACAACAATAAACCTATTTCTCGTATCAAACATAAACTAAAAGAACTAGCCAAGGAATTTGTTTTTGTCCCGGCAGATAAAGCTGCTAATAATATTATTATTGTTTGACGTAAATTTTACATTGAGGTTCTGAAAAAGGAAATCACCAATTCACCAACATTCCAACTGACTCCATTTTCAGAAAACGAAATCTGTAACAAACATAAACTTTTAGGCACCGCTTTACAAGCAGAGCCAAATACAATGAAAGTCCCAACTATGTATTGGCTTCCGAAGCTACACAAAACCCCTTACAAATATAGATTTATTTCGTCTTCAAGCCATTGTTCAACTACTAAATTGTCTATTCTTCTTACCAGCACACTTGGTACAATTAAAACCCTGATAATAAATTGTTCAAATAAGGCCTTCAAAAATAGTGGAATAAATTACTTTTGGAGTGTCAAGAACTCGTTGGAAGTACTTGATAAATTGCATGCTTATATTGGTGATTTTGAATCTGTTCAAAGTTTTGATTTTTCTACCCTGTATACCACATTGCCTCACATTCTCATTAAGAAAAAATTCACACACTTAATTAAATGGGCATCCAAAAAATCAGAATGTGAATATATATGTTCAAACTCTTTTAGGTCATTTTTTGGTAGCAATAAACAAAAAAACTATGTTAATTGGACATGCTTTGATACTATATATGCCCTTGAATTTTTACTAGATAACATTTTTGTTCGCTTTGGGGATTCCGTATATCGTCAGATTATCGGAATTCCAATGGGGACTAACTGTGCACCACTTATTGCGGACCTGTTTTTGTATTGTTATGAGTTACAATTTGTGACAAAAATAAGCAAAGACCCATCGAAACAACATCTGATAAACAAATTTAATAATACTTTTAGATATTTGGATGATATTTTGGCTCTCAATAATGACGACTTCAGTATGTATATTAATGAAATTTATCCTGTTGAACTTACTTTAAATAAAGCTAATACTAACAATGACCACTGCCCTTTTCTCGATCTTGATATCTATATCACTAATGGAAAGCTGAATACTAAAATGTATGATAAAAGGGATGATTTTTCATTTCCTATCGTTAATTATCCGTTTTTAGATGGTGACGTTCCCTTGTCACCATCTTACGGTGTTTATATATCTCAACTTGTAAGATTCGCTCGTGTATGTAACAATGTTTTAGATTTTAACGAGAGAAATTTATGTATTACTGAAAAATTATTACACCAGGGTTTTCGATATCACAAACTAGTCAAAACATTTACTAAATTTTATCATCGGTATAAAGACATCATTCGTAAATATAGCTCAACATGCAGACTTCTAATACGTTCAGGTATTTCACATCAAATTTTTTATGGTAATATTCTTTATAAAGCACAAAGGTGTCAGTATTCACCTCAGAAACTTACAAAACCTTTGAATAGACTTATTAAGAAGGGATATAATTACGATACTGTTGTCAAGTCATTAAAGATTGCATATTTTGGCGTTAATATTGAGTCACTGATAAGGTCTTTGCATCGGAACTAAACACATTTATTCTAAAAACAGTTGTTGGCATGACACGGGTTATGTTCTTCTCATATATGTTATGATGGTATGATACTAAACCCCTAACGGGAAGGATTGTGCCTGATGTTCATATGATGAAATCATAATCTTTCAGTCAGTTTAGTTGAAGTCTGGAGCTGGCATGTCAGTTAACTGCTAGTAGTCTGTTGTTATTTATGTATTATTGTCATTTTGTTTATTTTCTTTGGTTACATCTTTTGACATCAGACTCGGATTTCTCTTGAACTGAATTTTAATGTGCGTATTGTTATGCGTTTACTTTACTACATTGGTTAGAGGTATAGGGGGAGGGTTGAGATCTCACAAACATGTTTAACCCCGCCGCATTTTTGCGCCTGTCCCAAGTCAGGAGCCTCTAGCCTTTGTTAGTCTTGTATTATTTTAATTTTAGTTTCTTGTGTACAATTTGGAAATTAGTATGGTGTTCATTATCACTGGACTAGTATATATTTGTTTAGGGGCCAGCTGAAGGACGCCTCCGGGTGCGGGTATTTCTCGCTACATTGAAGACCTGTTGGTGACCCTCTGCTGTTGTTTTTTATTTGGGCGGGTTGTTGTCTCTTTGACACATTCCCCATTTCCATTCTCAATTTTATTATCTGTAATTATTTAAGATTTTACGTGTATGCAATCAAAAACGCTTACATCTCATTCTGTTCATTCTAAACAGTATTATTTACAAATTCATTATAATTTATTGTACAAAATCAGCATAGACTTGTGATTTAGATGGAGAATTGTCTTAATTGGTGTTAAACCACATCTTATTATATCTATAAACCAACGTTTTAATATTGTATTGATATTGAGTCATAGAGCAAACTTTTGCGATCAGTGTATGTTTAGTTGTTATGTCTTTTTGACAGAGTTAAGCTATTTCAATCTATATTTTATAGTGTGTCTTTTTATGTTGTAATTTTGAATTACTGTCTCAGGCTGTGATGGAGGTTGGCAATTGGTAAAACGTTAACATTTTATGCAGCTGTCCTAAGTCGCCAAAAGCCTGTTGTTCTTTGGTCGAATAAAGTATAAAGTTCAAGATCATTGAGAACCCTTTCGTGTTGCCAAATGCAGCTTAGTGCATCATATTGCCACCTAGCCAATGTATTGTTCATGATTACCGAAAATGTAGAATATTTAATAACAGATCAATAAACAATTGAATTCTCAAATTTTTAAAAGTAAGATGTTTGGTACCAAAACGTATTGAATCATAATATATATCTTTTACGGTGTGTTTCACAGGCATATATGTCGATACATATGTTTAACGCCTTGATTGTGCATACACAAACTTGTTTGTAATGTTCACCTTAAAAGATAAATAAGATTTGAAAATTGGTTAGAACTATAACATATATTAATTATAATCCATACATTGATATAATAACGCCTGCAACCGATTACATCAACAATACAAACTCATGTTTCACTTCTCCACACCACTCGTCTGCCTTTTCTTAAGTAGATGTCGGTAAAAAGTAAAATAGAAAAAAATACTGAACTCTGAAAACAGAAAACCCCTAAGCAAATGGTAAAATAAAAAGCTAAATCAAATCAAACAAATTTAAACTATTGGTACAGGCATTTGCATAGGTAGAACACGGTGGGTTAAATCTGATTGTATAGCTAGTCAAACCTTTCACTTGTAAGACAGTTGCATACAATTCCATTATTTAGACAACGATGTGTGAACAGACATAATAGTTAAAAATGTCAAATAGGGGTACAGCAGCCAATATTGTGTTACAAAACTTAAGCGTCATCCCTATAAAAATAAACAACTATGACTCGAGCTACATTTTATGGGAATGCAAAGCAGTTATATTGTAACGATGTATACAATCTACCTTTATATATAACGAAATACTGTTAAAACACTGTGCAAACCTAAGAATTGTAATAGAATTTAAAATAAAACAGTATGTTTAACCAATAAACACCGTTAAACGATTTTGTATTTGCAGAAAAACATATGCTTTTGTAATTATCTATATCCATGATGTAAAGTGTAAGGTTTGAAAATGTAGTTATATTTGTCTTTTTGGTGTTCTGTTAAATTGTTCCTTTAAAATTGTTACACGAAGATGACTGTAACCCATATTTTGACTATTTTATCTATTATGTCTGTTTAGTTCACGCATCATTGTAAATATAACGGAATTTGACGAGACTGTCATCAAAGTGAGAGGGTTAGCGCTATAAAAACATTTTCTACATTTAAAAATGCCTGTACCAAGTCAGAAATATGACAGTTCTTGTCCATTCGTTTTTGATGCGTTTTGTAATTTGATTTTGCCATGTGATTATGGACTTTCCGATTGAATTTTCCTCTGAGTTCAGTATTTTTGTGTTACTTTTTATCATTTACTAACACTAGAAAAAAACTAAAATCAACTTGGTTCGTTTAAATTTCATGAAATAGTAACATAATATTTACTTGAACCTTTTATCCCTACTTTTTTTTTTAAATGAACCACAGACCTTATCGGCAAAAATCCAATGGACATATAACAGTTTGACAAACACAAATTTTGATCATAATGAGAAACTTAATATTTCCTTATCAATAGAACGCGATTGAAACGTCTAGCTGATTTTAACAGAGTTATCTCGCATTTAGTATTATACACCACCTTAATGATACATTTTTCACTCGTAAAGCAAAATGAGAAGAATGTATTTCAAAATAACCAAACTCATCATTATTCTGAAAATTCGTAAGGTTAGTAACTTGTTCAGTATGTAACCTTTACTGGGTCGATACCTCTGCTGGTGGCCTATCAGTCCCCGAGGGTATCATCAGCTCAGTAGTCAGTGCTTCGGTACTGACATGATTAAACAAACTTTACTAAAATTGTCCGTTTATAAATTTTGAAATTATTATGAAACTAAGGTTTCAACTCCCTCAGGCAAAGTTGGCTTTAGATGAATTTGGCTATTTATTTTAGGTATTTTTAACATATAGCTCTTCAACGATTTTTGGTACTTATACATCTTCGGATTTCAAATGTTTAGCTTTGAGCGTTCCTGATGAAGGTAAATCCAGAAAAGCGCTTCGGACGCAATAAATTATTAAACGTTTTGTTTTATATTTTTACATCACTGGGTCGATACATGTACCTCTGCTGGTGGACTATCAGTCCCCAAGGGTATCATTAGCTCAGTAGTCAGTGCTTCGGTACTGACATGATTAAACAAACTTTACTAAAATTTTCCGTTTATAAATTTTGAAATTATTATGAAACTAAGGTTTCAACTCCCTCAGGCAAAGTTGGCTTTAGATGAATTTGGCTTTTTATTTTAGGTATTTTTAACATATAGCTCTTCAACGATTTTCGGTACTTATACATCTTCGGATTTCAAATGTTTGGCTTTGAGAGTTCCTGATGAAGGTATATCCAGAAAAGCGCTTCGGACGCAATAAATTATTAAACGTGTTGTTTTATATTTTTATATCCGTTGAATCTACCAATCTACCACTCACACTGTATCTAAGTATTGTTAAAAGATATGATATACTTTAATTTTTAAATCATGAGTTTTCCTCTGCGTATGGCTGTGTGTTTGATTTTTCTAGATTGTCTAGAGGTATAGGGTTATTGTTGAGATGTAATAAAACAAGAAAAAAACCGCTTCATTTGTGCGCCTTTCTGGAGTCTCTTGTCTGTGATTGTCTCGTATGTTGTTTTGTTTTTTTATTTTAGTTCATTTATTTGTGTTTGAGTTTAGTGTGGGGTCCGTTTTCACTGAACTAGTACACCTTTTGTTGTTCAGGGGAATGCCGAAGCTCCCCTTCGACTGGGTGATTTCTGACCAGTACATTAACATGCTGGTATTCGAAAAAGTCTACAGTTTCAACTACATCAGGCATGCATAGTAAACTAACATTATTATAATTATATCATGTTTAAATCCTGGACATACATTGTATATCTCTGAATGTAAGGGGCGTATTGGCCGGTACAGCTAGTACGACAGTCACAATACCAATCATTTTCCTTGGTACAGCTTACCGTACCTGAAATTTATAATATTTTTGTTTTAAACAAGGTTTTTCCGCGGTGTTCACCAGAAATTAAGGAAATAAGGTTTTTACAGGACTAAACAAATATAAAAATTCATTGTTTGGGTTTGTGTAGCTTACTCTTGTGACGTGTGTTATATTATTTGTCTGTTTGTCTTCTTCTTTTTTGGCCATGACGTTGTCAGTATATTTTCGATCTATAAGTTTGACTGTCCCTCTGGTATTTATCACCGCTCTTCATTTGAACAAGGTGAATTTTGATAAGTCGTATAACTGTTATATACGGGGTAAGTTATATGACTTATCGAACATGACTCGGTTTTAATTAAAACACGGTAATAAAATATTTTTTGATAGATCCTTGTCATCAACAGTCACAAAAATATTGTCATTAAATTTCAGAAAGTTCATAAAATACAAAAGAAAAATTGCCCCAAATCTTTTTTTTTTAGAGAATGATGAATTATTGAATATTTAAGTGTTTAAGCTTTTACTGTTGATGACAAGGATCTATCAAAAAATATTTTATTACCGTACTTTGATTAAAACCGAGTCATGTTCGATAACTCATATAGAAAGCATAAATACATAAATATTTTAAGAAACAGTTTGTGTTGTATTCCAAGGGAGATCATCCAAATCGTATTACCGGCCGACTTACCCTCGACAGAGACACAGTAAAGATTTGTAACTGTGAAGACAAAGGGCGATGGTATCTACCTGTATAATGCAGTTTCCCTGTGTGTTAATCATTCATATGAGATCATTATGGTTAAAGTGTATACAGTTCTATTGTAGTCACCAGGACGATGGGAATATATATCGACGTCAACAACACCATACATACACACTTTTCTTGACACTATTACTCTCTCTGAAAAATCATCAATTTGACTATCAAATGCTTGAATAAATGCACTAATAGAGTCCTCAACTCTGATTTTTTAAAAGACATTTGTATTTTTAACAAAACAGATTAAAAAAGAATGCGAGTAATTTTCTCTTATTATTTAACACTCTATATCTTTCGATTGGAATAGTTCGAACTTTTCTTTCATAAACTAGATCTGTGAAGTTAATTATTTGTTAACATGCTTTGAGAAGTGAATTTTCATGAAAAATAGAAGAACATATAATCTAAAAATCTCTGAGACATTTGGTTGTATTTTATTTTCCGTTATCATATTAAAATTGGAGTTTCATTCTCTAAAAGTTTACAATCTGCTGTAAACCAAATGCTGGAAGTAAAGCCTTCCGTGACGCTAGAATATAAGCAAGCGTTACAAATATACGCCATGGATAATGATCCAGCAGTCATATAGACGATGTGCACCCTTTGTAAGATTATTTGTAAGAAAAGTATATATTTATAGACCAGCCCTGACCATGCTGACAGTAATTACATTTTACACCAATCGGAAAATCAGTCGCTGAAGCCCGTTGAAGGCTATAGGAAAATGTTTTTCCCTTATGTTTTCAAAAAAAAATCCCACTATTTACATCTAATTTGATAACCAAATTTCCCACTGCCATATCTGTCTTTTTTTTCTATTTAATAAAAAAAAAATGCCTTTATCCAAATTGTTATGTATTTATATTATCTTTATGTAAATAACGAAGCATTAGCTTAGAGATTTGCGACAATCGCGTGAAGCTAAACATTACGTTAAAGCAAGTTTCTTCGTCAATAACGATGCCATTATGAATGATGATGACGTTTGGATGCCCCGCTCTGAATCATCTGAAAATTTTCTACTTTCGTTTGTTCTAAGTTGTTTCAATTATGTTATGTTGCTACTATATTTTAAGTGACGCTTTAAAAGATTGAGCGTTGTCATCATGAACTCATTTATCGTTATGGCAGTATGACCATTTCCACTATAAAAGATTTATTCGTGTCTAATTGCTCCAGTTCATTTATATATTTCGGGGGTAAGGGTGACGTCCATTTTCACAGAACTAGAACACGTGTTTGCTAAGGATGCACTGGATGCCTGCCTCCGGTCGGGGATTATCTCATTGATATTTATTTGAAGGATTACTAGTATCATTTTTTTTCAAACGTTTTTAATACTCGCACTTGTCGTATGAAGAATATGATATTCCCTAATCGTCTATTGAAAGTGCCCATTCTTTATAGCTTCGCAATCAAACTTTCCATCAAAACTCGTCAAATGCAAGATTTGATCAACGTACAAAATACCACTGTGTCGTTAAAATGGTATTTGCTGCCTAACAATTGGCCACACATCTTGTATATCACATACCTCACTGATAAAACAGCTGAATGGTATATATTCTGTTATGAAACTCTGAATGCCATAGCGTAACAGTACAACGAGATGTTGATATCAAATCAAGCGTCAAATATTCAGATGTTAAGATTATTTCATATTGTATTTTGAATTCATAAGTGTTACAATATACATTTGCTACGGATACGAGTCGGAATAAAGTTAACAAAAAGTTACATGACCAAGCAAGTCTCATCAATTTCAATATTATTTTTGTCTGACCTTTATAGATTATAATAAAAAGTTTTCTAAACTTTAATGTAGTAAAGACTAATTGTTTGGACGCATCTGAATTATAACGTGGTAGTTCTATAAGATCATCTACTGATAATTAAACATTGTTATATGCAAAGATGTAAAAAAAGATGTGGTATGAGTGCCAATGAGACATCCGTGTAAAAATTTATAAAAGTAAACCATTATAGGTCAAGATACGGCCTTCAACTCGGTGCCTTGGCTAACACCGAACAGAAAGCTATAAAGGACCCCAACAATTACTAGACTAAATGTAAAACCATTCAAACGGGAAAACGGTATAATATATAAAAAAAAACGAACGAGAAACGAGAAACACGTATGAAATACATAAACAGTCGACAACTACTTTACATCAGATTGCTGACTTAGGACAGGTGCAAACATTTGCAGCGGGATTTTCTGAAACAATAGTATAACATCACAACATAGAGAGACATACTATAAAATATCAATTTGAAGGCTTAACTCAATCAAAAAACGTAAATTAACACGCAGTGAACGAATAAATTTGATCTGTTATACCTGAATACAATGTATACGTTTTACAGAGATTTGAAAGGAAACCAATTGACATTTGTCAGGGATGACACGTTTGCACATAACACCAACTTGAGTACTCTGTAAGTAAACATTTTGTTTTGCGCGATTAATAACCAGATTGTCAATTTTAAATTCAGTATCGTGTTGTTTTTTGTCGACTTTACTTACGATAATGATGAAGTACAGTTACAGACTCATATCGAATTGTTAAAACTATCATCCTTTTAACTTCAACCGAAAGCGTATGTCATACACATGTTATAAATTCGCAAAACTATTTGTTATATTTTCTAACAGATTTAATGATATGGTATATGATAGACGTAATGTATATACAAATACGATTTTTAAATCTAGCATTCCATGTTGATAACAGGAAATCAAGATTAATCTTAACAACTAGATCAATATTGCGTTCTTCTCGATCAAGTTAGAAGTAAATAAAAATAATATAATGTCTCTTTTATTTTTTTAATAAACACTTTTTGATCCCAAGTAAAAAACAGATTTAATGTTACAATTGTGTGTTTGAGCATGGATACAAAGAAACTTAATGGGTCTACTATTAGTACTATAATCAATGCCATATCAAATTTTAAAGACTTAAATGTTACAAAACACGTGTCCTACCTCCGTAACAAACTTTGTTGTTGTCCAAGTAGAGAAGACACAAAGCAACATTGTTTTGGAGTGTTAATTGGATAATCATAGATTTGTTCTAAATTACTTTAGAATATCAACCTTAAATGAGAAACTGTATCTTTCATCATTGTATTGGATATCTAAACTATATAAACGTCCTTACAAACAACGTTAAACTGCCGTTTCACCAATTCAAACGTCTTTTTTAATTATCAACATCAATTTGATCAGCAATTCAAAGTTATTGTGAAACTACCTACTCTATATGTGAATGGAATCATATGTGGATACTTAACAATTCCAAAGATTATTTGAGGATAGAAAAGCTAAGACTCGTTCACCTTACAACAGTATTAAAACATTTGGCTTTTCTTTACTTTAAACAAGTTTTTTAAATTCCAAACTATAAGACAAATTGGAAGAGTTGATCTAGTTTTCTTTCATAAAACGAATGGTCAACGTAAATACAAGCATCTGGTTTAGGGAGCGATTAATTTGTAAAATGCACTCAGATTCAAGCCAGTTGTGTCTGTCTGTTTGTCTTTTCCTTTCTGAGCCATTGCGTTGTCAATTTATTTTTGAATTATGAATATCTGAATGTCTTTTGGTATCTTTCGCATCTCTTTTGCACTTACATACACATTCACTGGTAATTGTACAAGACCGCGGATTCCTGTAATTCGATGAAACTGCAGTAGTTGTTCAAGGTACACTTATAATGGCCGGAAAAAAATTCAAAAGATGGTATACTCTTTGTATCAGAATATTTGATATTACCTAAGCTTTTCTTAATTGGTCAACCGTATTTTATTTCTTATAGTATTACATTGATAAGACAAATAATACGGTCTCGTCCATTGCCTTCTATCATTAGTTTCCAAAATGTAATCAAGGTCTTGCAAGTGTGCTATGTACATAGTAAGATGCAATGTAAACTGTTGAACTTACAATGATATCTTTCAAAGTAACAATTCCAATGTAGAAAATCCTTTCTTCTTTCTGAGGTAATATTGTCAAACTTTATACTTGAAATATTCATATTGACTTAAAAGTTAGATAGGTCATTATTATATAAAACGTATTCATTTGCATACTCATTTTCTGATATTTTCTCACCTAAGTTTTTGTGGTTGAATGTACTGTACATTTTATGATAAGTAATCATCAGATTATATGAATGTATGTTAAAATGTCAAGAATATGACACTCGTTTTCCTTTCGTTTGATATATTTGCGCTTTAGATTTTACCGTTCGATAACGAACTTTCCGTTTTAAGTTTTTCTTGGAGTTCGGTAAAAAAAAAATTCTATTTTACTTTTTGTCAGAAAATCGACCCGGACGACCTGAAGCAGTAGGTGTTATTTTTAAGTTATACACTTTCAAATATATACAAATGTACCATGTGCACTTTTTACAGAGATTTGAGAGGAAACAAATTGAGATTTGTCAGGAGTGACACTTTTGCACATAACACCAACTTACGTCATCTGTAAGTAAAATGATGTATTTCTTTTGTCGACTTAAATGATGATAATCATAAAGTACTTTTCAAGATTTATAACATATTTTAAAAATATATTCTTTATAACTTAAACTGAAAGCAAAGTTAAAACCAATGTTATAATTCGCAAAGCTATGTGTTAAATATTTTTTTATAGATGTAATGATTTATTATACGTTTGTACCTCAGTTATTTTGTATTATAAAAGAATTAAATATTTTTGCTATTTCATTTCCACAGACTATTTGCCGGTCAAAAGTTGGCCAGATTATTACCCTGATCAATATTTCTATAATAATATTTCCCGTTCTTTTTTCATAATTATTGTTTATAAGACTATAATGACGTCATCAGTATTCTGCTTTGATTTGTGTGCTTGGTAGCGTTAAATTCTAAGATATCGACAAAGATGTGATCTGGTTTAACTGCTGGTGGGGTTTCGTACCCGAGGGTATCAACAGCCCAGTAGTCAGCACTCTGGTGTTGACATGACTATCAATTGCATTGTCGTCATTATAATAAATCCCTGTCTATAAAAGTAAGAATTTTTCGAAATACTTAGGATCTTCTAATCAAATCCATAGTTTTTCTATGCCATATTTGGCACAACTTTTGGGAATTTTGGATCCTCAAAGATCGTCAACTTTGACTTGTTTAACTTTATAACTATATTGATATAAGCGTCACTGATACGTCTTATGAAGACAAAACGCGCGTCTGGCGTAATAAAATTTTTGATAACTATCTGTCTGTCGTCGTTAATTCAATAAACTATATTTCAAAAAGAAACCAATTAACAATGAAAATCTCCGAGAAATTTTCAAGGTCTTTGCTAGGGTTTTATCGTCGTCTTCATAAACTGATGTGGTGTAAAATAAAGTATAATAGTACTTTAACTAGAGAATATTATATACACGGAAATGTTTAGACAGCGATTACTGGTCTTTATTACAATAAATTAGGTATTTACAAATACCAGAAGGACTATAAAAAACTGTAATTTATTTTGGTGCCTCTTCAAATTCTAATTTTAGTTTTTCTGTTCTGTTTGTGTATGTAGACGTTTTAGAAAATTATTTTCTTGTGTACAATAAAACTCTAAATAACATGTAATATCAATCTGGTTTTCCCTTTGATACTAAACTTTGCCTTTAGTTTCGCCTCGAACAATAGTTGATATCGCAGGGACAAACAACTTGCTATATCCCTTATAACCAGTCTATAGGTAAATGATAATGGTCTCGAACTATGCGGACAATTCAAAATGAGAAGTCCCTAATCAAATGGCAAAATCAAAAGCTGAAACACATCAGTTTTTTTATGTTCAATTGATTAAACTTGTTTTTATAGCTAGCTTAGCCTCCTACTTGTATGAAAGTCGCCCATAATTCCATTATATTGACAACGATGTGTGAACAAAACAAAATGACATAACAGGCTATAAGCGTTACAGTTGATATATAGATCAATACGGCTTTCTTGAAAACTTCCTGATCAAGTTAAAAGTAAATTGCTATAATTATACCTCCTCTTGTATGTTATGAACAATTAATAAAGTGTGTTTTGAAGATGTTATATTCACACTTTTTAAATGAAATATGTTTGGGTATTTTAATGCATTGCCCCATTTAATGAACTCTGTAATGGTGAATTTTAGAAATCTGAAACAGTGTTCTATAAAATGTTATCCAACTTCCAGTGTGTGATAATAAATGTGTACAGATGAATAGTGAGGTTAACAAATCGAAAACCTCTAACCTTAGATATTCCAATTTTCTTCGTATCAGAAAACAAAAAGTGCTTCAAACAGAGCAAGTGCAACCAAATATAAACAAATGTTACACTTAACATCAGAATACATCAAATTATAGTTTTGTGTTCTAACTAATGTATTTGGAAACCCCGAATGCATATTTTGTTTATTTTATCTAGGTTTTTTTTTGCATGTTGTCGATTTTCATTGGGCTGGATGTGTATATATATATGTATATATTAACCGTGAGCAATAAAGCTAAAAACCGAATTATATTCAGAATGTGCATACCTTGGGGTTTCAATTGATACCCTGCATAAATTTGTACTAAACTCTACCAATTAATTACTACATGAACGGTATTGCATTGCTAGTGCCAGATGTCATACATCTTTAATTAAGCGTCGATGCTGGATTCTTTTGTTGATTTTTTAATAGAAAAAAAATGTTTATTAGCTTTATAGCTAATTCTGCGCATAGTTTGATGCTGTTACCATTAAGTTATCAATCATGCCAATTAATGGACTTATTTTATGGACCCCGATTGGAGAGTATTAGTGCATATTTTGTTATTGTATTTAATTGTATTTATAGCATCGTCAGTACATGTTATTGTGAATATTACTGACACACAGGCATTTTTCATGTCCTATACAACTATTCGAACAGTCAACTGTATTTTTAAATTTTTCAGATGTAAAACACTAGCTTCCCAATCGTATTGCTTTAATATGTCTCAATGAAAACTAAAACCTGTGCAATAAGAAACATTCAAAACGGAAATTCCTTTAACAAATTTCAAAACTAAAAGCTCAAGCACATCAAACAATTGGAAAACAGCTTGCGTATTCCTGACTTAGTACATACATTTCGTTTTGTAGATTTAACCTGGTTTTATAGGTACCTTAACTTATCGACTGTTTATTGGTCACGAAATTCAATTAGTGTTTTACTGTCAACAATAAAAAAACGATGTAAATTGGTGACAAATAACACAACCATGTATGTCTCTTTACGAATTCCAACAACTAGCAAAGCTTATACCACTTATCACTACAGTACTAACTAAGTGACGAGTACCAACAGCTAAAAATACATTCTGCGTTTGATTGATGATCATCATCATGAATTTGTTCAACTATTCACTCATAAGAAAATAATGTTAGTCACATACCTTTAAAGTAATTTAAAATGTCTCAAGGCCTTGTTTGGCTGACTACATACTATTGGATTACTCATTGTTGAAAGCCGTATGTTGACCTATAATTTTGATTGTCTTTGTCATTAAGTCTCGTGTTTAGAGTTGCCACGTTGGCAATCATATCACACCTGTTTATTTTTATATTGTTTAGAGAATAATTTAATTCAAGGTATTTTCTTATTGCAATTTACACACTTTCCTTGCAGTCCAATCAATTTTGTACATTTTCGAACATTCCAGTATGCTGATATGCATTCCATACGTTTAATTGTAGCTACTGAAAAGGTGAATGCAGACTGAAAAGATCTTCATTAACTACAATAAATTTTCTGTTAGAATATTAAACGATTGAATGAATACAAGTTTATCATTTATTTATTTTTCTAAATCTAAGAGCTGGTCGTTTTACGATTTATATTAAACATGATACAGTAAATCTTTTGTTATCTGTTCACTTTACAGATTTTTATCACATAACGGAATTGGTTAACTAATTTTTTTTTGAAAGGCAACTGATTAAACAGTAAACAATGTAATTTTGAATACCCAAATAGAATTTTTGAAACACTTTGGCTTTTCTACCTCAGGAATAAGTTACTTTAGTTGTAGTAGGCAAAACTTTTAGGCTTGTTTGGTCCTCTATGCTCTTCAAGTTCGTACTTTATTTAGCCTTTCTAACATGTTTATCATTCTAGCGTCATTGATGAGTCTTTTGTAGACAAAACGCGCGTCTGGCGTAAATAAAAAAAATGCAATCCTATGACGAGTTTGTTTATAAATTCCGTTTTTAATACGCTTTGGCCATTGGTTTTCGTATTGATGTTTGATTTCTTAACCTGTTGTGGTTTTCTTTTTTCCAAACAACTGTAAAATTGCTAGAATAAAAAAACAAAACTGAAAAATGAATTATTTCACTTTTTATTATTACTTTCATGAACAGGCATCTGGATTTATACTGTGATTTAACATTCCCTTTTGGTCCTGGATGAAAACGAAAACGTTCATAAGTGAAAATGTAACCTGTTTGGATCGGAATGTTCAGCTGTCAAGTCTTAATGCCAGTGATTTTGATAATTGTACCTGTAAGTATTATTCACATTTAAAAACCATGGCAATAACATGTTGAAATGGGTATCAATTTCGGATTCGATCATCTGCAATTAATAATTATCACAATATGTATTGGTTTTAAATAAAAAAAAAAAAGAGAATGGGAATAGGGAATGTGGAATGTGTCAAAGAGCCATCAGCCCGACCAAAGAGCAGAAAAGCAGCCGAAGTCCACCAATGAGTCTTCAACACAGCGAGAAAATTTCGTAATGGAGGCGTGCTTCAACTGGTCCATTAATCAAAATGTGTACTAGTGAAAAATGACGTTATACTAGGCTCTGAAATATATAAATGCACTAAAATTAAAAATCATACAAGACTAACAAATACCAGAGGCTACGGACTTCGGACAGGCGCAAAAATGCGGCGGTTTAACATGTTTTATAAGATTTCAACTCTCCCCTATACCTCTAGGCAATGTAGAAAAACAAACACACTGCAATACGCACAGTAAAACTCAGTTCAAAAGAAGGCCGAGTCCGATGTCAGAATAGGTAACAAAAGAAACTAGTTGGCAAAATGACAATAAACAAATGACTACTGTCAGTAACTGACATGTTAGCTTCAGATTCCAAATTAACTGATTCAAAGTTTGTGTCTTTATCATATGCATATCAAGCACAATTCCTCCCGTTATGAGGGATTGAGCATCTTGCCATCATCAAAAATATGAGAAAACATAGCCCGTATCATGCCAATAACTGGTTTTATAATGCATGTGTTTATTTCCAATGCATATTAACGTTAGCTTTTGAGTTGAATGTCGACATTTTTGTGCTTTGTAAAGAAGTTGTATTCTACCTGTAGAAAACGTATTTCAAACGATATAGTACATACTCATTTATAAGGAAATGTTGTTTACAGAGCCCGGATATTTAAAACGCTCAGGGTAAACTTATCGATACTTAAGATAAACTTATTTTAAAAGATTACAAATTAAACACTGTAATACGATCTTTGAACATTGATTTTATTGGCATTAATAATGATTTTGTTTATCAGTTAATTAAAACCAACTAAATAGTATTGTTATATACGTATGCACATTCATTGATCTACAATCTATCGATACCTGTATTTTGGCATGTTTTTCTCTGACTGCTTAAGACGTATTTACACTATATCCATTGTATGTTGGATGCGTACTGATTAGTTATTTAGTCTAAGATTCATGATTTTTCATTAGCTGTTAGTAGCTTTGAACTTGATGTTTGTAACTGCGAGTACTCTCAGATCTGTATTTTTTGTCTCTTTGTTGTTGGAATGTACTACTACCCGTTTACGTTTGCGTTTTTGTAAGATGTTTTTCTATGTGTGTCCATCTGATGGGTTTCAACTGAATTTTATAGTTCGTTTTTATGTCGTACTGTTACACCACTGTCCAAGGTTTTGGCGCGTTTGGATTTCACTAAGATCTTTAACCTCGCCACATTCTGTATGTATGTGCCTGTCCCCAGTCTGGAACTTGTAAATCAGTGGTTATCGTTTGTAACTGTGTTACATATTTGTTTTGTCCATTTGTTGTACATAAATTATACCTTCAGATTTCTCGTTTGAACTGTTTGACATTGTCATTTCGGGGCCTTTTATTGCTGACTATGCGGTATGGTCTTTGCACATTGTTGAAGGTCGTAGGCTGACTTATAGTTGTCAACTTCTGTGTCATCTGGTCTCTTGTTAAAAGTTATCTCATTGACAATCACACTTCATTTTCTTCTTTATATATACTGTGAAGGCGTATTTGACGGTATAATAAAAAAAATACGTGTTAATGTGAGATATACAGACACATACAATTTGAAGGTGTTAATATTCTTGCTGAAAGCAGAAGGATTTTTTTTTATTAACAAGTGTATTCGTTTAAACCAATTTTTCAATTTTTCAATTTTCAGATGTGATACAATTAATAAAGAATTAATTTAGTTATGAAACAAAAGTTTAATGTTGGGGTAACTGATAACTATGTCCAAGTGAATATCAAATAAAATAAAAATGGTATTTTGATAAAACTCGTATTTTGATATACATAATATATTTTATAAACATAGATAAAAAGTCAATACAATATACATAATGCCTAGAAAATCAACTTAACATTGCTTTTATTTTATAGTGTCCTTTTAAATTTATTTCAAGACAACACCGTCTAGCCCCTTTATACCCTTGCCAGCTGGTAGCAGATAAAATTTAGCTTTCCGTTGTCGATGTGTAACCTTTTTGGTATTATTATTTGCGTTTCATATTGTGTCTTGCATGTGTTTGTTTCAGAATTCGTACTTCTAGCATTTTTAAACAAAACTGAAAAAAATGGCTTCAGTAATAATTGAATTTATCTTTACGTTCATTGTAATACATTGTATCACATAAACAGACGTTCATTTTGGTAAAAAAAATCAGTAAGACCTTGGTGAATATTTCAAAGTACCAAATGTCTCAGTTTTAAAATGTTGATAATATCGTTGTAACATTTCATTGCATAAAACAAAACACTTTATTAAATCCCATGTGTCCGAAGCGCACTACTGGATTTACCTTCACCAGGACCGCTAAATGCTGAATAGTTAACAGATAAAAAAAGTATAGGAATCGAAATACTTGAAGTACTTTTTAACAATTAAGGAACAAAAGCTTATATCTTAATAATCATGTTTAGGTTAACTTTGACTAGGAAGTGGAAACCGTAATTTCTTATCAATAACTTGATTTATAAACGCAACATAAAAAACAAAATAAAAGATCTGTTAAAAAACTTTTCAGTGCCGAAGTACTGATTGCTTAGCTACTAATATCCGCGGTCCTGGATGTCCACCAGTGGTATCAACTAAACGTTGTTAAACTGAAACGTACAAGATTGTATCACAATAATCGTTTTGAACTTGAATGGACACGTTTAAGAAAGGTTAAACAAAATAAACACAAAAACGATTGAGCCCTAACACTATTATAATAGTGTAACTGTTCCTTGACAACTGATTACCTGACTTTACAGGTAAATACGCATAAGGTCACACTATACGCATATGGTTCACGTTAATCATACAATGACTGTTGAAAATTTGCTGATACTACTAGTTGTTAAAGGTATGAACGACCCTTGAAGCAGTCATTAATTAAGAACATCTGAAAACGAATTTTGACTTATTTAATCATGATTATGATAATGATTGTCAGACGAATAATAATATAAATGAAATTGACTCACAACTTATATTAGTAGAAGTAATTTTACATGTTAATTATCGACTTTCTTTATGAAGCATTTAGTGCATGGTGCTGATTTGGTCCGGAGAAAGAGCTTTTGTTTGCTGCGAAGGAAGATAGAACATATTCGAAAAAAAACACCTGTATATTCTAAATACTCACATGATCTGCAACGTTTATAACCAATCGACTGTATACCCAAAAGGTCTGCCCATTAGCGAATGATACATGTATGAGTATACGTATAAGGTCATGACAATACGCGTATTGTATTAGGAACGCGTGCATTTTCTTATTGCATTTGTTAGAGGCGACCTGATCATTTTGTTTTTATGTTTAAATATATCAAATGACGACTGATAGAAAACATACGGTGTGTATTTCTTTTAATGCCTATGATACTGACCAACCTTCGTTTCTCGTAAGTAAGGCTAGATCTTAGGCGCATTTTGTAAAATCTCGATCGGTTTATACACTTCGAGTGTTTCCGTTTTAATTCGGATGTGTAATTAGAACATCTACCTCATCTAATTTACATCCACAGAAAACATTGTATGTGTTATAAGCGGATGTCGTCTTCTCTCCTTCTCCTATAACCGGACAATTTATTTGCCATCGATTAAATCAATTATCAGTTTTCCGATTTATTACAGTTTAAACTTAATCATAATATTGGTTAATTATAGAGGATGAATGTGATTAAACTGTTTAACATTAATACGATTTATTAAGACTGGTCAAACACTCAAAAGTTCCAATTGCGAAATAAATAACGACTTGTTATGTTCTCCCTATATGTAAAACTTCAAAGAACAAAGATATGATAGATGGATGCTAACAATCAACATCTAAATTATATGGACGAGTAACAAAGCGTTACATGTATAAAGTTATTCAGAAAACTGTAATCAATTAACGATATTCAGATCCAGGCTTTGTATTTTCAGTCTTCGACGCGCCAGAACAAAAAAAAAGTCACAAAAATTGAGTGATGTTATTAAAATAAAAGTTCTTAAAGTTTATTTTAGAAATTCACATTTATACCTATCTCTATTTCCAAAATAATGATCACTTACTCGCATTTTCTATTACAACAAATATTTTTGCTATGAGTTTTTAATTCTACTGTCCAAGAAAATTCCAATATTTTCATAAGTAGATTTCCATTTTTTTTATAAACTTTTAAAGCAGTTTTTGAGAATGACGTCCTTCTCTTTCTAGTTAATTTTCTGTATTTTATAAACTTTTTTTTATTGTGTTAGATAGATTTTCTAAGTATATCAATCGTGTTCTGTTGAGGCATTAAGGTAAATAGAAGGAATCATATAATAGATAGATATAGGAAGATGTGGTGTGAGTGCCAATGAGACAACTCTCCATACAAATAACAATTTAAAAAGTAAACCATTATAGGTCAAAGTACGGCCTTCAACAAGGAGCCTTAGCTCACACCGAACAACAAGCTATAAAGGGCCCCAAAATTACTAGTGTAAAACCATTCAAACGGGAAAACCAACGGTCTAATCTATATAAACAAAACGAGAAACGAGAAACACGTATATATTACATAAACAAACGACAACTACTGTATATCAGATTCCTGACTTAGGACAGGTGCAAACATTTGCAGCGGGATTAAACGTTTTAATGGATCCAAACCTTCTCCCTTTTTCTGAAACAATAGCATAACATCACAACAAAGAAAAACATACGATAAAATATCAATTGGCAGACTTAACTCAATCAAAAAATGATTATTTTCGTCACTGGATATTCTTGCTTAATATATCATGTGAGCGTAATCCGTCCTAAACAGGCATGACATATGTACCACTGGACGTTAAGAAACCAACAACCAATCAATAAATTAGTGTTTTTATTTTAACCAGGAATAGCGACAGCCAGTAAATGTTCAGGGATACTTTTTAAATATATTCACGTCTTTTCCGATGTTTATTTCACTAACTAGTATGCCGATCACTAAAGAAAAATAGATATGAGACAATATCTGAAAAAGTATAATTTCCATGTTCTATCTCTCACCAGCAATTATTTGTATATAGGCATCTTATGGGAAAATTTTAAGTTTCAGTATTAACTGGAGTATATAATGCACCAACTATTGTCAATTAAACACTCTTTCTTATATTTCTTCTAATAAAATATTATAATTTAAATGTTCAACCCCCCAAAAAATCATGTTGTCCGGTGTTGTTTTCTGAAAACTAAATCATTCAAAAAATATATAAATAAAGTAAACAGGCTTCCGATTTTCACAAATATGATAGATTATATAGAAAACTTGTCCCTAACTGGTCTGATTTTGTTAGAACTAAAGCATGTGATAATGTTACCACTCGGTTTTGTTCACCTGTGGCAACGTTTGAAAAACCAAGATTTTAACTCTTGTAATGCAATGAGAAGAGCATCATTTCCTGAATGTATGACTCCATATTTATAGATGAATGGTAGCCAATTTGAAAAATCCGAACTCCCCAAAGATCAGAATTTAGAGAAAAACCATTTTTGTTGTTCTCTTCTGTTACAGCCTTTTTGTGTACCTTCTGAGAGTATTTCATTGTCAGCACTATAACAGTAAATGTGTTTTTGTAGTATCTTATTAAATTGATCTGTAGATGGAAGTAAACGTCTACACAATTCGAACAAGAGAACAAAAAGTACTCCGTAATTCCTTTCTGTTACATTCTGTCATGTTACCTGATAAAAAGTAACAGCATAAACATAATCATTAACAGGAAGGATTTTAAAGACAATTTCACTAATGAATCACAAAAATAATCTTCTATATGCCAACCATTTCATTTAATATAAGTTATGATCATCATATTAAATAAATCTCAACATCATATACAGTATATTGAATGAAAAGACAGTTTTTTTTTTACTTTTCATAACAGCAGAGAACATTGTGCAATTCTAGTATAGTAGATGGTAACAGAAAGGAATTTATTTTTGAATTTTTCATTACCTAGGGAGACTTTTCATCTTGCAAATACAGTTTCAAAAGATAAATGACATTGTTTGCTGTTATCTTCTAATTGTGACCAATCTGAAATGATGTATTTTTCTTAAACTATGAAATAAAGCAATGGTTTTGAAAAAAAAATTCTTCTTGTTACCAACTTTGTCCTGTTACTGTCCTGTTACTCAAGATTCTTTCATGTTTCCGATATAGCAGACTATATTTTAGTATATTTCTTAACCTTTTGTATTGCAAATGCTAAAATAAATAATTGGCATTTGATAAACTATTGCAGGATTTACTAGTAAAGAACAAATAGTATCTTAATCTTATGCCTTATTCCAATTAGAAACTTTTAAAAATTAATTGACTTTGATAACAGGAAAGAACTGGAATTTTTGTACCATTTTTAAAATTGCCATTGTTACCATATTTCACAATTGTTTGAATTACAGACAACAGTTCCTAGATCATCAATGTGTGCTTTTAAAATACCGGTTATAAAGACATTTTGTTTTTGTTTTATCTTATTGTCAAAAGTTATACTTTTTTCAGATATTACAATAGGGATCACTTTAATAATACTTAAAAAAAGAATAATAAATCAAACAATGTTCGTGTCAATTCTTATATTTTAAGTAATATTTTTCAATAACTCGTATGACTAGACGGATAAAGAAGAGCAGGTATTTTGATATTTAGATTGATCTTGTTAGTTTTTATAATAAGGTTTTCCACTTTTCTGTGGAAAAGACCATTTGTATTTGTTCTGGTTATTAGGTCTTTCCACTTTTCTGTGGAAAGACCTATAATATTTGGTCTGATAATTAGGTCTTTCCACTTGTCTGTGGAAAGACCTATTGTATTTGTCCTGATTATTATTATTATAAGGTCTTTCCACTTTTCTCGCGTAATGTTTTTGTTCTGCAATATGTCGCTAAGATATTTCTTATATAGTATCATACAGTTTATGCGCTTTTTATTTTCACCCATTCTAAACCAAATACTTTTCTTTGTAGGAGTTATCTCCCCAAACACTATTTTCCTTGTGACTACATTTCCTCCGTAACCGTAAAAGAAAGCGACAAATTTATTTTATAAAATTGCTCTTTATTTCTTCGCATGATTTGTCCTATTTTGACCGAAGCGATATGAACACTCCATATGAGAGTTATTTCCCCGTATGCATTTGATATAAGTGATATGCATTTCTATCTTGTAAACCATAAGTGATAAGGACCTAGGATCTTTTGATTTAAGGTCCTTGATCGCCAAAAAAAGAAAATAAGGCACATGTTATTGTTTTAAGGGTTCCATGCAACTGAAACGATAAAATGAACAAAACTAACTAAATTTAACCGCATACTTTGCAGCTATTATGTTAGTATACATGCATTTTATCTTATTTAATCAACCAAAGTCCACCATCCTTCACACATCCCCCCCATTTTTTTTTTATTTTTTTTTTTTTTTGAGGAACTCCATATCGCCTTGAAGTTCAGTCCTGTACATTTAACTGTAAAAATGCAATCCTTCTGATGTACGAACTTCTTAAATAGAAATTCATCACTGCAAACATTTGCTCCTATTCATGTATCTCTGAAATTAATTGGTAAACTTCTGGTTAAAATAATATAATAACAACATTATTTTTCCCGTTAGGCGCGGTCCGCTTGATTAGTAAGTTAAATTCAATGACGTAGAAATCACAGGCGCTTGGGTATATGATACATTTTTTTTTTAATTTTTTTTTATGATTAAAATATTCAATTTTCTATATTTATAATACATATCTATCACTTCTGTGCATGTCTCACATAGTTTCGAGTGATTTAAACGACCCAGAGAAAATATCCAATTTTACTATCCATACTAAGAAACAAAAAGGCAACTAACTCGACGCCATTTTTCTGCTATCTATAAATAAATAGATTGACCTACCTGGATTCCCCAACGATTTCTCTGGGAAAACGTGCCTTATTTGCCGTCAGATCGCAGACATCGTTTATATTTATTAAATTTGTATTGTTCGTAGCATTTTTAGTCCATCTCCAGCATATAATAAAAAGATTTTAACTATTTTGACTAATTTCAAATTTACGTGCCCGGAAGTTGACTGTTTTTCCCGAACTTTTGTTAAAGGGAAGTAATATTTTCCCGGACAGGGGATACATGAATGGTATTGAATGGTGTCACAAGAGTATACACCGTTATGAGAGACCAGGGTTGCGTCCGATATCGTAGCAGCTACGTAGTGATACGTAGATGTTTGTCTACTGAACGAGTAGCTAGTCTAGCTGCTATCTATATCTATGTTGCAGCTAGGCTAGCTACACGTTCAATAGTCATACATCTACGTAGCCCTTTGTAGCCGCTACGATATTGGACGCAACCCAGGTGAGTACTCTGAATGTCGACACCACTATTACGCAATTAATCGAATGATTCGTTATGCTGATATTTGATCGAACAATATCAGAGGTCAATGATATTTAACCTTTTTTGGACAACATTGCTTTTTTTATCAAACATATGTATTTTGTCTCTAAATTATGTTTACTTGTGATATTTTTTACCGGAAGTGACAAATTTCTGAATACAATACCCCGAGGGTTTCAAAGAAATGATACATTATTTCAAACCATGAATACACAATAATATTATAGTCTACACAGCAAACTTTGGCTACCAGCTGTGAGATTTGAATAACCATTAATCAGTTATCAAATGCATGTCCGCCATTTTGATGATAAAACCGGAAGTGGATAAAATCAAGCTTGCCTCTATATCTAATTTTGTTTAGAATGGTCCAAACTATGTTTCTACCAAATTTTATGCTTTTAAGACATAGTGCACAATTGTTCACCTATATGTTGGGTAACCATTTATCAGTTATCAAATGCATGTCCGCCATTTTGATGATAAAACCGGAAGTGGATCAAATCAACCTTGCCTCCATATCTAATTTTGTTTAGAATGGTCCAAACTATGTTTGTACCAAATTTTATGCTTTTAACACAAAGTGCACAATTATTCACCTATCTGCTGGACTATTGAAAAGATATTGATATTATAACTCCAGACATATATATTCGAGGGTCACGGGACTTCATAACACCATCTCACGCTCGGACCTAAATTTATAATAAAATGTTCCATATCCAAATAAGGAAAACGAAACCTTCAAGATCAAATTTACTCTGTTTTCCTACAAATTCAAACAAAATGCATACACAACAAATAGATGAAAAATGGAAGTCTGAGGTAACATAAAACTAGAGAAAATTCCTAAACGAATGATACTATGATCAATTTTTATAAGGACATCTCTGAAGTCCGTTTGGCTGTGCGGAATGTATCAGTACGCAGTCACCTCGGTCAAAATATAGACGTTATTTAAGTTAGCTGCGTCGCATAGAGAAAGTGCATTACAACCAATCAATCAATCAATCATTCTAATGCAACAACGTTTGTAACGTTCATTTTGATTGGATAACGTCACTTATTTACATGGCATCAATTGACAATTGATGCTATGGGACGTACGCGCAAGCGCAAACAGCATATGACGTATGACTACAGGTTTTAACGTTGTTTTCTGTCAGTTTCATTAGAATGGAGATAACAATATTGTATTTTAAGCTCCGATGGCATCAATTGGGGATTTGATGATCGCAAATACCCGTTTAAATACTAGATACCTAGGGTCTTTTGATTTAAATTGCTCGGTCCTAAAAAAATAAAATAAGGTCAAGGTCAAAGGTCAAGGTCATATTCTAAATTTTGATTTTGGCTTATTTCCATTTTTTTTCAAAAACCTTATAGAATATCGACAAATTATTTTTACTGAATAGTGAGTTGCGAAATGTCGTAACATGTTAATTTTGATTGAGAGGGTGTGTAGACCATAAATGGGAGTTTTCTCCCATCTTATTATTTTAGAATTATGCGTAAAGTGATATAACTTAATCACAATACATATTAAAGACCAATGGCCTTTTGATTTGAGGTCCTTGGTTTATGACCTTGAAATTGAGTTAAGTTCATTGGTTGATAGGACGTTCTAGATTTTGACCTTTGCTTTAAATTCATATTTATACATCATAAAGAAAAAGGAACTGACATTTTAAACTGAATTTTTATGTTTTTCTATCACACTATATCGTTAGTGGTGGAAAGGCCTTTAATTGTTCTCTGAACAATTGGTTTTTTATTATTTTTATTATGTCTTTCCACTTTTCTGTGGAAAGACCTATTGTATTTGTTCTGATTATTATTTTTAAGTCTTTCCACTTTTCTATGGAAAGACCTATTGTATTTCTTCTGTTTATAAGTTCTTTCCACTTTTCTGTGAAAAGACCAATTGTACTTTTTCTGATTATTACTATTTGTTTTTTTTTCCGCCAAATTTTGTTCTTGCGATAAATGTTTGTTTCGCAATATGTCGCTTAGATATTTCTCATATTGTGTTGTATAGTTTATGCGCTTTTAAATTTTACCCTGCTAAGCCGAACCATTTTCTTTGTAAGAGTTATCTCCTTATTCACTGTTTATGATATATGTGCATCTCCTTTGTAATAAAAGAAGATATCGACAAAAAAAATTTTTACAAATTGTTTGTTACATTCTTTGAAATTAATGGCTAATTTGAATCGAAGCGATTCGATGAAATTTTATATGAGTTATCTACCTTTACGAAATGAATTTGTCAGTATGTGTTATTAACTTATAAACCATTAACCGTATAAACCTGGAATGTATTTATTTGAGGCACTTAGCTTAGAAAATGAGGTCAAGGTCAAAGGTCAAGGTCAAGTTCTCAATTTTGACTTTTTCTTGTTTTTGTATTTTCTCCAACACTTTAAAAGATATGTATAAAAGAACAAGTGCAACATGATTGCTTCATGGTAATGAAGATATATTACATTTGTTCTGATACAATCTAGTGACATCTTATGTGAGTTAGTGCCCCTGAAATGTCTAATTATAAGGTTAATTTAGTATTAATTCAACTTGGTTCAACGTAAAGCCAAATGACATTTAACAAAAGATAGGGTGACATATGACCTTGAAAAATAACAACCAGAAGTGACCTTGACTTTTGTCGTGATAAAAACACTCGGAATCCATTTATTTTGTAATTAAGATACATTAACTTATCACATAAGACTAGGAGTGACTTTCGATAAACCGCAAGTGGCCAATTATCTCCTGGTTTACAGGCAAAATTATATATATTTTTGGAATCAATGTGAAAGAAGATATCATATGAGACCGGGAGTGACATTAACTTCAGCGGAAGTAGCTAATTATCTTCCTTATTTCACTTAAAAGTAAATAGAAATAAGATTAAAAAAAAACACTTTATTACAAGGAATAACAAAATATAAAAAATCAGTAAAAGCAGCTTTCTAAAGTAAACTTTTATGTTTTCAATAGTTAGGATTTAACATCACCCTTACAGCACCACCTGACTAAGACTTATTTATCGTATCAGTATGAAAAAACTAATGATTGGATGCCAATTTAAACTTTTAGTAGACAGGAACGAGCTTCTTGCAATAACTTTGATGTGGAAATACCTTCAATTGTTCTCTGAAAAATTGGTTTTTAATTATTATTATTATGATGTTCTTCCGAAAAATTTTGTTCTCGCGTAAAATTTTTGTTTCGCAATATGTCCCTATGATATTTCTTATATAATATCATATAGTTTAAGCGCTTTTCATTTTCACCCATTCTAAGGCAAACAATTTTCTTTGTTTGAGTTATCTCCCTATTCACTGTTTATCATGTGACTGCATCTGCTTTGTAACAAATAGAGATATCGACAAAAATCTTTTTCTAAAATTGCTCTTTACATCTTCAGGAATGTTTGCCTAATTGGATTGAAGCGATTCGATTAAATCTTATAGGAATTATCTACCTTTACCAAATAAATTTTCCAGCTTGTTTTTTCAATTCATAAACCGTTAACCGTATAACCCTGGAACCTTTTTATTTGCGGTCCCGAGGTCCTAACTTAAAAAATGAGGTCTAGGTCAAAGGTCAAGGTCAAAGGTCAAGGTCAAATTCTAAGTTATGACTTTTCCTTGTCTCTACATTTTCTCAAACACTTTTAAAGATATATATAAAAGAATAAGTGCAAAATATTTGCTTTATTGTAATTAAGATATGTAACATTTGGTTTAAAACAATCTAATGGCATCTTATAGGAGTAAGTGCCCCTGAAATGTCTAATTATAAGTTTAATTGATTATTACGTCAACTAGGTTCTTATTAAAGCCATATGACCTTCTACAAAAGGTTGGGTGACATATGACCTTGAAAAATGACAACCGGCAATGACCTTGAGAAAACCGGAATTCTTTATATTTGCACCTTATTCATGAAAAAGTACTGGCAATTCATATATTTTGTTATTTAAATACATAAACTTATCACTCAAGACTAGAAGTGACTTTCCATAAACCGGAAGTGACCAATTATCTCCTGGTTTACAGGCAAAAGTATATAGAAACTACATATTTTTGGAATCAGTCTGAAAGAGGCTATCATATGGGACCGGGAGAAACATTGACTTCACCGGAAGTAGCACATTATCTCCCTCATTTCACCTAAAAGTATATCGAAACCATTTATTCATCGCATCAGTATGAAATAACTAGCTTCTTTTCAAAATTTCTTTTATGTGGAAAGACCTGCAATTGTTCTCTGAACTATTGGTTTGAAATTTTCAATTATGATTGTTATATCAATTTATCTATTCATTTTAGACTTATCGTTTTTATTTTAAATGCAAGAACGAGGTAATGCTATGAATAAAATTATCATAATATCATTAACAAATAAATAATAGTATAGTCTAACGATTACATTTATTCTTTTAATGTGGGAACTGAAAACTTGCACAATCGCCAAACAGTATAAGGTGAGATAGTATCGTTTCTGAACTGAACAATGGTTGTATACACGAAATATACTACATGTTACGTTCACACGACTTTGAGCGGCAAAAAACGTTTTAAAATCAATAAACAAAAGTGGAAATACTCCATTTTGACTGATTTAAATCGTTTGTTCTCGTATATTCTATTCTCGTGTTCGTTCTGTATTCATTCCGTGTAAGAGGGAACGTTGAGGGGTTTAGTAGCTGTAGCATATCCTCATTTGAAGAGAGATGTTGTTTATCGTGCCCGAAAATTTAAAAACGCTCCTGGTAAACTTATCGATCCTGTAATAAGAACTTTGAATATTGTTTTTATTGGTACTAGTATTGATTTTATTATCTGTTTATTAAAAGCAAACTAAATATTATTGTTATATACGTATGCACATTCATTTATCTACAAACGAAACTGTAATTTGGCATTGAACAAGCTTGTGTTTTACTCTGACTGCTTAAGGTGGTACCCAACACTTCTACTAAAATTAATTTGGCTCGTTTAATTTTCATAAAATTTTGACAAAGTATTTACTTTGACCCTTTAGCGAAAATATAAAAATTTCAAATTTTTTGAACTAACCGTTTTGTCAGAAAAATTACACTGGTGACATGTATATAGCAGTTTGACAAGCTCCAATTTCGATCATTGAGAGGCTTATCATTCCCTTTACAACACAACGTATTTAAAACGTTCAGCTGACTTTACAGAGTTATCTCACTCTCCCTGTAGTGTTAGGTACCACCTTAAGACGTCTTTATACTAAATCCATTGGATGGTGTATGTGTACAATTGATGATTTAGTCTCAGATGCATACTTTTTTTTTCATTTTGGAGATAACTGTATTGTATTTTAAGCTCCGACGGCATCAATTGGGATTTGATGGTCGCAAATTAAGTTAACTGACGACGCGTTAGCGGAGACAGTAAACGGGTATTTGCGACCATCAAATCCCAAATTGATGCCGTCGGAGCTTAAAATACAATATTGTTATCTCCATTCTAATGAAACTGACAGAAAACAACGTTAAAACATGTATCTAAAATTTGTCATATGCCGTCTACGCTTGCGCGTACATCCCATAGCATCAATTGTCAATTGATGCCACGTAAGAAAGTAACGTTATCCAATCAAAATGAACGTTACAAACGTTGTTGCATTGGAATAGTTGTTAGTAGCTGTGAATTTGCAGTCAGGTACTGCGAGTACGCTCAGATGTGTACTTAGTATCTTTTTGTTGTTGGGATTTACAAGTACCCGGCCACGTTCACTAGATGTTAGATGTATTTCTATTTGTATCCATATGATAAGACAAGTCTTTTTCTACTGATTTTTTATAGTTTGTTTTATGTCGTACTGTTACACCACTGTCTAAGGTTAAGTTTGGGATCTCGTTAATATCTTCAATCCCGCCATATTCTACATGCATGTACCTGTTCAAAGTCAGTTACATTTGTGTTTTCCGTTTGTTTGTTGTATATAGATGGGACTGTTATTTTTTTCGTTTGCATTATTTCATATTTGCCATTGCTGGGGTTTTTAAAAACTGACTGTGCGGTATGGGCTTTGTACGATTTTGAAGTCTGTAGGGTGACCTATAGTGGTTAATTTCTGTGGCATTTGGTCTCTTGTGAAAAGCAGTCTCATTGACAATCACATCACATTTTCTTTTATATAACTATATACTATGAAGGCGTATTTAATACAGTATTGGAAGGTATTATTAAACCAATACGTGTTAATGCAAGACATACATACACGATGTTGTTGTTTTACAATTTAAAGGTGATGATATTCTCGCTGAAAACAGAACATTATAAAGATGTGTATTCGTTTAAACCAATTTTGCACTTGTCAGATGTAATACGATTAATAAATACTTACTTTAGTTTTAAAGCAAAAATGTAATGTCGGGTAACTTATAACTATGTCCAAGTGGATATCAAATGAAATCAATATGGTATTTTGATAGATTTCGTATTATGATATACAGAACATATCTTATACACAAAGATAAAAAGTCAATACATATAATGCCTATAAAATCAACTTATCATTGCTCTTATTCTATACTGTATTTTTTATCTTTATACTAAGACAACACCGTCTAGCATAAAAAGTCACTTTAACCACTCACTAACTATCAACTGATACTATTCACCTTTTCGTTGTGGATATGTTACTTTCTTGGTATTAATATTTGCGTTTCATATTGTGTCTTTCGTGTGTTGTTTTCAGAATTATGTACGTCTAGCATTATAAAACAAACCAGGAAAATATACCAGAATGGCCTCATTGATTTTTAGAATTAACTCAATGATTAACCTTTACTTACATTGAAACACATATATAGATATTCAGTTTGGTAATCTTATTTTTCAGTGAGACCTTGGTAAATATTTCAAAGCACCAATAATCTCAGTTTCAAAATGTTGATGGTATCGCTGTAACATTTTATTACACACAAATTTTAAAAAATAAAACAACACGTTATAAAAGACCATGTGTCCGAAGCGCACTCCTGGATTTTTTTACAGATAAGAATGTGTATGAATCGAAATATTGGCAGTGTTGTTTAACCAAAAAGACCAATAACTCATATCTAAATCATGCTTAGGTTAACTTTGCCCTAGGAAGTTGAGATCGTCATTTCTTATCAATTACTTAATCTATAAACGCAACATATACCACAGATTTGTTATAAAGCTTTCCAGTGCCGAATTACCGATTACTGATCTACTGATATCTACGGTACTGGTTGTCCACCAGCAGCGGTATCTACTAAGTGCTGTTAAACTGAAACGTACAAGATTGTATCTCAATAATCGTTTTAAACTTGAATAAACGCACTTTAGAAAGGTTAACAAAAACAAATATATATGAGCCATTATATAAATAACACATAGCTGAGAGGGTGATAGAGCAGAGTGTTACCCCGAGAAAACATAGTGAATCGCAGCGAAGCCAAGGTTGACAATGCTTTTTCGAGGGGTACCAATCTGCTCTATCATCCTCTCATCTATGTGTTATTTAATTCATTATACTGAATGTCCTAACATTATTGTATTTTACAGAACAATTTTATAATAAAAGTATTTTCTATGATGTCACGTACATAACCAGTGGCGGATCAAGAACTGTTCATAAAGGGGGACCCGCTGACTGACCTAAGGGGGGTCCCTCCAGTCATCATTCCCTATATAATCAACCATTTTTTTTCTCACGAAAAGGGGGAGGGGACCTGGGGCTTCCCCGTGGCCCCCTGGATCCGCCTATGTTAACAACGTAATGGTTATTAGAAAACACAACACATGTTAACCAAGATGTTTTTTTATTTTTTTATTTTAACAGTCAAATAATAAATATAGGCAGCCGTAGTACATGTAGTATACCGCTGTTCGAGACTCATAAATCGATAGAGAAAAAAAAACAAATCCGGGTTACAAACTTAAACTGAAGGAAACGCATCAAATATAAGAGGAGAACAACGACACAACAGAAACACAACATTAAAATGTAACACAAACAGACACGAACTACAATATAACAATGGCTATTTTCCTGACTTGGTACTTGACATTTTAAGAAAACAATGGTGGGTGGAAACTGGTAAAATCTGAGCCAAAAATATAAAACTTAATCATTGTATTTAATTACTTGATGCAATTCAAATCATTGTCCTATAAATTGTCGATTTCTGATTGGTTTAGACGAGAGGGTATAATTCAAAACAATAATCACCCGCTCAGCCATGCGATACATAATATTAAGACCCTCGTATTAGTATCAAAATACCGCATTTAACGTGAGGTAAAATAAAATACTATGTTAGTTGTTCCTGACCAACTAATTGGTTTTACCATACACGTAGGTACACATAAGATCCGACATACGCATATTGTTTGTGTAAATAATACAATAACTGTTGAAAATGTGATTATACTATTAGTTGCCTAAGGTATGAACGACCCTTGCTGCAGTTATCAATTAAGAATTTCTTAAAAAAAACATTGACATGTTTATGGTAATGATTGTCAGACGATAATTAATATAAATGAATTTGACTAATAACTTATTAAAGTATTAGTAACTTTACATGTTACAATTCGACTTTCCTTACAAAACATTTCGTATATTTTGCTGATTTTGAGCTGCTGCAAGGGAAGATAGAAGGTATTCGAAAAATACCTATATGTTCTTAATACTCATATGATCGGCCCCGTTTATTATCAAACGACTATATACTTTTAAGAGGGGGGAAATATCTGAGGGACAGTCAAACTCATAGAATGAAAATAAACTGACAACGCCATTTCTAAACAATAACCAAACATACAAACAACAGCACACAAGACACAACAAAAAAAAAACTAGAGACTAAGCAACACGAACTCCACCAAAAACTGGGGGTGATCCCAGGTGCTCCAGAAGGGTAAGCAGGGTAAACATGTGGTACCCGTCGTGTTGCTTACGTTAATACAAATCTGGGAAATAGTCTAAATCGGTAGGTCACATTCGTATAAAGGGAAGGGTATTGTAGTTACGACATAAGGAACAAATCCGATAGCATATGTTAACCGGTTATTCCATAATGATCAACGAACTCGTGATGGCGTCTGTAAAATTTACGAAGGGATGATTTCAACTTCACCACTTGGAACTCTTGTTTTAATAGCTTCTTCGTGAGCAGCAACCCTCTATCAAGGAAATCATGATCGGAAATACAAGCCCGGGAATATCGTATCAATTGGGAAATATATATTCCGTATTCAGGCGCTGCTGGAATGTTGCTACATGTACATAGAAATGGAAAGTTCACAATCGGGAAGCTGAAAGCATCTCTTCTGTCGTACAATTTTGTTTTCAACCGACCCTCATTCTCAATTTCTAGATGTAAGTCAAGATATGGGGCAGACTTAAATGTATCTGTAGTATCCTTTATCTCTATTTTGACAGGACAAACTCGGTCACCAAATTTTGTATTATTTAGTAAGAGTACATCATCTATATATCTAAGGTATCCCCATACACGAATGAAACATGTATGATTTTACGTAAAATGCCATTACCATATACGTATTGTCAAAATACTTAAATGGTCCGGATCATGACCACAGTGAACACACGGCGGTAGTCATCTATCTTTAGAAAAATCAAAATATTCGAACTGCATGTACAATGCCTTGATAAATGTTATATCATTTTTCACAGACAATGCTTGTCAGTATATTGATTATTGTTCAAATGGAGGATCTTGTAGTCAGGACAGTTCTGGTAATCTATCATGTTCCTGTGCTGTTGATTGGACAGGTGATACATGCACAGGTAAGAGATTAAAAATGTGTGTTCCTATGACATGGACTATAATACGGATGTATACTTCTACAATGTCAAAGACTAAAATTTTGAATACTTGCATTAATAAAAAAAACCAAATGAAAACAACACGTTATAGATTTCATGCGTCCGAGGCACTTTTCTTAATTTACCTTCATTAGTAACGCTTGCTCTTTCTTATCGAATAAACAACAAGTACGCCGCTGTGCAAGTGGGTAGTATTGGGTAGTAATTCGTTAAAGGTGGTCTGATAATTTTGTATTGATATTTTAAAGATCGAAATATCAATGCTAACTCAACAAGCTCTTGGGGGTTTGAGTGTGTATTATTATTTTTAATTGACATTCTTTAGCTGTAGCGTTAATATACGATCAGTCAATGTAGGCAACAGTAATTTACCGCTGTTCAATAGTAATAACTCGATTAAACGAAAACAAATCCTGGCTAGCATATTTACATTTCGAAAACAAATCCGGGTTCAGTACACTTTCGAAAACAACCGCGGTTATATTTACCATTTTGTTCTTCTATACTGCTTGTTCATATTTAAAATTGATTGTTGATGGTCTGTACACCTGTATGATCACATCTTTTTAATGTCACAATGTTCTTATCGAAATCAATATTTCCATTACTGTAGTTTAAGACACATTTAAGATTTGAATATAATTTTACTTAGTAATACCTATTGTAGAATCAGCAAATCCCTGCGTAGAAAATATGGACAAATTTCAGGCTAATTGGAGTAAAACAGCAGAGAGCACACTAGCTACCTTAGCATGCACTGGGAACTACACGGGTAATGCTTCAAGATACTGCAGTAGCGATGGCAAATGGCAAGAACCGAACTACAGCAACTGTATACGTAAATCAATTGAACAAATCAAAGAACAGGTACGTTCTGTATATACCTTGACTACATGTGGTATATTTCCGATATTTACAGCAGATAAATAACACAATCATCTGGCATGGCCTGGTCAGAAACATCATACAAAAAAATGAAGACACTTATAATTATAGCTATAATTTGACAATAAGTAAAACTTGTAAGATTACTTTGATATCAAATAACCACGTTATTTAACACATACAAATTAATAGGGATTTGGGTTAGTGGTTTTAATCATATTCATATATAAATAATAAGTGATTATATTTTACACTGACGACTACCTGACTTTCAATTGCAATCAACATACAGATATTATAAAAGATGTGTTCGTCATCTCACAGGTACATATGTGCATGCCTAGTATGTCAAACATATCTCTTAAAACGCAGTCATCTTATTTTATCAAGTCTGAAAACAAATATTTTTAGACAGACCAGCTATTGTCTGGACAAAATGAAACTGATTCTGTCACTAGTATCCTGAACGGACTAGAAGAAGTAACAAAAGATAATAACGAATTACGGTCGGGTGATCTGCTAACGTCATCAGCTGTACTTAATAACATTGCCAAGTATGTTACAGTCCACACAGAAGAACTTGCAGATGTTCAACTAGAGGTTAGTTACTTAAGTTATACAATATGACTGCAATATTTTTTTACATAGCTCAGTAAAGATACAAAATAGAAAAGTAATGTTCATCTGTTCTTTTTCGAACTTTCTAAATGTATAGAATAGTAAATCAATGGAATATGGAATAACGTCACATTAAATAATCTTCAATTTGATAACATAGTGTTTAACAACGCCTACAAGTGAATTCGCATTGATATCAGACGTGTCTCGGTATTTCTACATACAAGATTCATGCAATTATTTCTCGAAGATATCACCAGCCCAGTAGTCAGCACTTCTGTATTGACATGAATTTTCATTGATATGGTCATAATTGTAAATTAACTGTTTACAAAACTTTGGATTTTTGAAATACTCAAACTTACTCAGTTTTTTCTACCTCAGGAAAAGATTATGTTAGCTGTATTTTAGAAACACTTTCAAGAATTTTTGGTCCTCGATGCTCTTCAACTTCGTACTTGTTTTGGCCTTAAACATTTTTCATTCGAGCGTCACTAATTAGACTTTTATAGACAAAGCGCGCGTCTTGTGCAAATATAACTTTGAATCCTGGTGATGAGTTTGTTAAGTTAGGATGTTTCAACTGTAGGAATCGTTAAATATTGTGTTATGTCTTATCGTTTGTGATTTAAATTCTATTTTTATTTTTTTGTCTATGTAAAAGTTCAGATATATTATCAGCTAGTCCATACTAATGACTTTTAGTTTAAAGTAACTATATTTAGAGGATTCATTTTTTCAGTTTTAATTAAAAAGAAAAAAACGACATGGTTATATAATTTTTACACCATTACTTACACAATTCTATATTACTCTTCTTTGAAAGGTTAAAACATAATTAAATAACACCATAACAAACTTAATCCCAATTTTATATTCTATTCTTGGAAATTTACCTGTGATGTCACTTTTTATGGCGTTGGTATATTTGTGTGACGCACAGCTCAAAATTTTAATGTGATGTACTCTTTTAATGTCGTAAATTACTTGCAAGTGTACGTTGTTATTCTTAAGTGTCCATGCTGTAATGTACTATACATTATTTATTTATGTATCAATCTGTCCTGAGTATTAGCATTTATTTGTACTGTATTCATATCACGAAATATTGACATTGAACGGCTTTTTTAAAATTGCCATATAAGCGATAGATTTTGCTAACAATTTTTTTCTTAAAATGTCCTGTACAAAGTTAGGAATATGACAGTTGTTAATTTTAAATAGTCCGTTTATATGTATGTTGGCGTTTGGAATTGTAGCAGTTCAATATTTCTGTTGTAATGTTATTTTCCGTTTTTTTTTTTGTTACATGTACCCGGATTTGTTTCAGTTAAATAAAATTGAGAAAGGAAATGGGGAATATGTCAAAGCGACAACAACCCAACCATAGTGCAGACAACAATGAACGTATGACTATTATACAATGGTATACTACTGTTGGCTTTATCTACATCTATATATAAGATAATAATGATTTGTTTTTCTTCAGATCTTTGGAAATCTATCCAACAATTTACTTGATGAAAGAAACCATCAGTCATGGGAAGAACTTATAAATGAGGTTAACAATTTGCCAAACAAAACATATTAAGATATGGAAGGCATAACCACAATTTCTCTAAATTTTACAATTGTTCTGTTATAAACAGTAAAGCAACTGTATAGTATGTGTGTAGTATGTGTTCTGATTTTGTAAGTTAATAAATGGTTAAGGGAAGATAACGAATTAAACCTTACTTTTTTGAATTTATTAACGGAAAATTGACAAAAAATGATTGAGCTATGGTTTGCTATGAATGTCTTTGTTGCATCTTGTATTTCTCGATTTCAATGTACAATATTCCGAAATCTGAATTGTCTAGTATTTGTCATTTTTTATATTATCAAATATTTGAATATTTTTAAAAGGTTAAATGTTTACAAAATAATATAGGTATTGACACAAAAAGCAGAAAGAAAGAAAACAATCTTCTATAACAAAGCTAAAAAAACACGATGAATCTTCTCTGGTCGTCGCAAGGGAAAATGTTGGTAAGTGATGAAACCGGGATGACAATTTTACACTTATCTTAAAAAAAGAAAAATGATTCCAATCAAATACTTACATGTAATACTTATTAGTGACGAAATTTAATATTGATTTTTTTTTCTATTTCTCATTAAAACTGTAATACAAAACTTAAAATAAACGGATAACATTGTTTTAATATGATGTGGAAACATATTAATGGAGAACAACTAGCATCAACGATAGAAACGTGTTGTTTAACCTACATGACTGTTATCTTATGAAAACAATATAACAACGGTTGCATACACTTTTTGTGTTAGAAAAAAATCAGAATCATTTTTGGTCCAAAACATTTTGCAGCTTCAGTCTGTACAAAAAAGATAGCAATAACGACACAATATTTCATGAATTTCAGATATGTTGTTTAACAGAACAGCAAACCATGCAAGATTCACATAGAAATTTGAAAATGTATGCCGTTAAATCCTCAAAATTAAAGAACCAAATATTCATGACCCCAAACATTTTTTCAAGTGAAGCCCACAGCTTCATTTAAAATAATTTAGTCTAAAACAATTTCATTAATAACGTGTTATAGTATTCTTTTAGTTGCCTTTATAAATTTACTTTTACTGGTAATTCTGATTTTGGTGGTACACATTTGGCGTGGTTTTGTACTTATACATTCCGTCATTATGTTATTGGTCTATGATAATTTTGTATTCTTGTTTTTCATTTTTGCCAATGTGCATAGTCTATAAGCTTTTAGAATTTCTTTGTTACAATGACGTGGCTCTGTGCTTATACATCCTGTCAATGTTTTATGATCATTTATGTATTTTTTATCTTTCGATTTTGCTTATATGCTTTGTCTTTATGCCTTTTATGGTGTTTCTTTGTTAAATTCGACGTGGCTTTGCCATGGTAAATGTTTGTTTATATATTTATTTGTTTTTGTAGTGATTAAGATACTAACACAATGTTGAATGCTTTACTCCTATTTTTGACATTTATATAATATTATGTTTGTATGTTTTACTCACACATCATTGTCAATATAATGGAATTTTTTGCGACTGTCATACAATAGAGAGGTTTAGCTAGGTTTAAATCCAGGTTTAATCCATCATTTTTTACATAAGAAAATGTCTGTTCCAAGTCAGGAATGACAGTTTGATCAATTCGTTTGATGTGTTTTCTTCGGAGTTAAGAATTATTTTTACGCTTTAGTGTATTGATTCTAGTAGAATTTTTTTTAAAGTGGCTGTTGGAATGAAAAAAACAACTATTGACGAAAATCAGCTCCAATGAAATGCCGAAGTATATACTAATAATAATAGTTGTTTAAAGAATGAATATCTGTGTACACTATAATATAAATATTTCGCTAATTCTTACACGATTTATCCTGTTGATTATTTTATCTAATAAACATTTGTTTCGTTTGATTTCAGTTCTTCATTGGTCAAAAACTCAATTCTGACGTAAATTTTTTTTGCTTTCTTCTGAATTTTCTATTGTGACGTAATGAAAAAATCGACTATGCCTGATGACATCACATAGACGTAACACGTCTTTTTTTTTAGATCATTCGAAGGAATGATTGAATTGTCTGTATATCGTTTGAAAGTCATTAGAGAAGCAAATTCAACATCAACTCTAGATCGTGTGCAATACGATATGTGTCAATTCTCGGCAGTTAAAGATTAGATATCTGAAGTGCTTGGCGAGGCTCACGTATTAAATTTGAAAATTTAACTGTCTCGAGTAGATAAATATCGTATGACACTCGATACAGTGGGACAATCTATATCGTTCGTTTTTAGAGAATGTATATACCAATGATTCAAGTACAATCAATTATTTCAGTAATGGAAGTAGGGAAGACTAGTTCGAAAGAGATAACTGTACCTGACCGATTAACAACATCCAACTCATGGATATCAGATTCGGCAACTGAGATTAAACTTAAAACGAACATATGTGGTGGTAAATAAATACTATTTGTTTTTCAAAAAGCAAAATACATGCATTTCCCACCGCTTACAGTCATGACGCAAGAAATTTGAACCAAATCTACAAAATGAATCATCAATATAAACAAAGGACGTCAATTGCAAGTCAAAATATACAGTGCTGTTGTCAAATGACATTTTGTTGAATATTGTGCAATCTCATTTATTTTAAAATGAAAAGAAATATAGAAGAATTTAACCTGAAATATGGACTGACGCTATTTAATCATTTAGCAGTTTATAATCGTATTTGCAGATTTTGAATATATGATACGAGCCGCTAGGATAAAATAGAACAACCGTTATCTTTTAAGGTCGGCAAACACAATCTCATTATCTATCATGTCAAAAGCGGTCTTTACCGTATTCTCAATACTAAAATAATAAAATAAAGAACAATACACCATGGAAAAATAAAAACAAAGAGAAAAGATGGAGCTGTCTTTCTTTTTGCGATACATGTAAAGGGCTTGATTTTGTTGCCAGTTTAAGAAATGTTTTATGAGTTGATTTATTAGATATGGTTTGTCAGCATCAAGACCGGGTTTAAAAAGGACAGCTCACACAGTTAGAGGTCAACTTAAACAATGCATGTTGCAATTTTTTAATAAAATTTGTTATAAATCATTTTGAATAAAAACTTCGTTACTCGATTCGAAATAAATCAAGAAGTCCTGTTGAGTATTATTTGAATTCAAGATGATGTTTTCCTTACCTGTAACTTTTGTTTCTCACTATATTAGTAAATTAGCTAAGTAATGATAGCTGAACAGGTAAACTATATACAGTTTCACTGCTTGATCATGTATGATAATCAAACTCTCTAAATGTCACCGCCTTGTAGATTTCTATGAATGTCTATCGTAAGAGCTGTCATTGGGTAAACATACATATAGAATAACCATACATTGTCTCGAAATATCAATGATATTTGTACAAGGCTTAGAAACAGGTGGAATGCGAGGCTGTGCCGAGCATTTCTACCTGTTTCGAGCCGAGTACAAATAACAGATTGATGTTTCGAGACAATGTATGGTTATTCTTTATATACTGCAACTCTTATAACTGTTCAAAATGAAGTATTTAGGGTAAAAAAACATCATTTCTTAATTTTCAACGGAAGACGTAAAATTTCCGCGAACCTGTATGTTTTATTGACGTCATAAATAAAACTCTACGGAAACATATTGTCAACGTCATAAACAAGGTGATATACGGTCAGTGACTGTATATCACATATGAATATACGGTCAATGCAATTTGACTGCTCAAATAGCACAGCTGCAATATATAACCTTTTAATTGGTGTTACGTATCCGACTTCAACGCAAAACCATAGAATCAGAAAAACCATCACGGATTGGATGAACTTTTGCTTAGGGTCATCTTAAATGTCAAACGTTCTTTCGCATGGTATTGGTCTCAAACATAAATGGTTTAAATATACTGATTTTATTTAATCGGTTTGCATTTCTAAGATTTGCTTTACGTGGAGAGGAATGTTCAAGCTACTCACCATTTGATTATTGGTATTGAATGGGAAAATCATTGTGCATACTTTGTAAGGATGTATACTCAGAAACTTGATAAACACACAAAAAAAATATGTCTCTTACAGGGTTGACTGGATATAGTAGCACATTCTATAGAAATATTTCACATTTATTTCCAAAGTATTTGATACAAAACGGGTAAGTTTAGAATTGTATTTGCTGATGTTTTAATACAAAAGAAACACAAACTCTCCCTCTGTTTTTTTTTCATTATTTTTTCGGATGAAATATTGAACAATGTAGGCCCTGTCACGTATTTATGGAATCTATTTTGATTGTGTTAGGTTGACGTTTTCCTTTTAAGAGTTATCTTTTAGTTCACCTTTGAAACATATTTATTGTTCCGTACATTTTTTTATTTTTAAACATTTTGTTTCAATCCAATGTGCATGCCTATTTTCGGTGTTTTTTGGCCTGGCATCCCGACTTCCAAATTAGACACTGTCCGCTTTAATATAGAAAGACGTACTGTTAATGACATAAACTATTTGATTAACCAGAACACTTTTTAGCTCACCTGGCCCGAAGGGCCAAGTGAGCTTTTCCCATCACTTGGCGTGCGTCGTCCGTCGTCCGTCGTCCGTCGTCGTTGTTAACTTTTACAAAAATCTTCTCCTCTGAAACTACATGGCCAAATTAAACAAAACTTGGCCACAATCATCATTGGGGTATCTAGTTTATAAAATGTGTCCGGTGACCTGGCCAACCGACCAAGATGGCCGCTATGGCTAAAAATAGAACATAGGGGTAAAATGCAGTTTTTGGCTTATAACTCTAAAAACCAAAGCATTTAGAGCAAATCTGAGCTGGGGTAAAATTGTTTATCAGGTCAAGATCTATCTGCCCAGAAATTTTGAGATGAATAGGACAACCCGTTGGTAGGTTGCTGCCCCTGAATTAGTAATTTTAAGGAAATTTTACTGTTTTTGGTTATTATCTTGAATATTATTACAGATAGAGATAAACTGTAAACAGCAATAATGTTCAGCAAAGTAAGATTTACAAATAAGTCAACATGACCGAAATGGTCAGTTGACCCCTTTAGGAGTTATTGTCCTTTATAGTAAATTTTTAACCATTTTTCGTAAATCTTAGTAATCTTTTACAAAAATCTTCTTCTCTGAAACTACTGGGCCAAATTAATCCAAACTTGGCCACAATCATCTTTCGGGTATCTAGTTTAAAAAATGTGTCCGGTTACCTGGCCATCCAACCAAGATGGCCGCCATGGCTAAAAATAGAACATAGGGGTAAAATGCAGTTTTTGGCTTATAACTCAAAAACCAAAGCATTTAGAGCAAATCTGACAGTGGTAAAATTGTTTATGAGGTCATCATCTATTTGCCCTGAAATTTTCAGATGAATTGGACAACCTGTTGTTGGGTTGCTGCCCCTAAATTGGTAATTTTAAGGAAATTTTACTGTTTTTGGTTAATATCTTGAATATTATTCTAGATAGAGATAAACTGTTAGCAGCAATAATGTTCAGCAAAGTTAGATTTACAAATAAGTCAACATGACTGAAATGGTCAATTGACCCCCTAAGGAGTTATTGTCCTTTATAGTCAATTTTTAACAATTTTTATAAAATTTGTAAATTTTTACTAACATATTTCACTGAAACTACTGGGCCAAGTTCATTATAGATAGACATAACTGTAAGCAGCCAGAATGTTCAGTAAAGTAAGACGCATAAACACATCACCATCACCAAAACACAATTTTGTCATGAATCCATCTGCTTCCTTTGTTTAATATTCACATAGACCAAGGTGAGCGACACAGGCTCTTTAGAGCCTCTAGTTTTTAATTTTTTTTATTATAACTTTATTTATTGTATTTTTAGGATTATTAGACCATTCAATGGGAGTTATGGTGTTAATTCTATTATAGCTGAGTTTACGATTCACGGAACAACTTGTTCAGATTATGCCTTAATCATAAAGTTCGATCATCTGTTGGTAAGTGAACTTTTACATACTATCTCTCTATAAGGTTATGTCACCGATCATTCTTGGTACACTCATTGTTTTTTTAAACTTTGGGGATTCATAAAGAAATCATGGAGTTTGAGTCTGCTTCCGAGGGCATCTCATTGACCCTTCAAAGCTCTGTCTAAAATTTGGGTTTGATGTTGGTCCTTTCTGGTGTATTCAACTTTGTAAAGTTTGTTTAAGGTTCTGTACTTTGAACTCAACGCAGGGACTTCTTTATATAATTAAAATGGTAGTATGTCGGTGTTCAAACGTCATAAATCGATTGAAAGAAAACAAATTCGGGTGACAAACCAAGTCTGAGGGAAACACATAAGCTTTAATATGAACACAAAAGAACAACAGATACAAACGCAAAACACTATTAAAAACAAACTATTTTATAACAGCTGCCATATTCCTAACTTGGTACGGGACATTTGAAGAAAAAAAACTATATTAACTGTTTAGACAGTCTAGGCATATAACAAATATGTAATAATATGGCATTACTGTGTTTTAATCATGTTTGTATGTTCTTTTTAAAAAGGGAAACTATTCCAAACCGTTGTGTGGACATTGGAATTTCAGTGCTCCGTAAGTATGACAAAAGCTTTTTAAAAGTAAAGAAATTTGTTTCGATTGACAATGAGACTACTATCTACCAAACATAAAAGGTTTGATGTAGACCGTACTGCCTGAACCAATTATAAAAAAAAAAACACAATAAAAACAACGTCCTCATTTTCCATTTGATTTCTAAAAAAAAAAACGTACACAAATATCAATGGCAAGCCAACGCAAATAAAATTGGAAGTTGAAGATCTTTGAGGACAAAAAAATCATAAAAGTGTTGGCAAATACAGCTCAACTTTTTACGTTTGATCGCAAAATGATATCAACAGAAATACTGCAAGTCTGATATGCATATGTTTTCTTATAGAAATACTGTTAATGGAGCATGGTCGACGTTTGGTTCACGGGTTGTTGATGCTGCTGACACTAACACGATATGTGAATATAATCACACAACTAACTTTGCCATATTGATGAGCCCAGGGAGGACAGTATGTTTACTTATGTTACCGAATATATCACAGTCTCACAATAAAATATCACAGTCTTACAATAAAATATCACATCAGTCTACACTTGTAGCTATTTTGAATTTGAATTCGAAAATTATATGATATTTATTATTACTCACCTACGCGTTCTTTGTGAAGATGTGTCCAGTACAAACATAGTCTTTTTAAAGTAAGCAATGTAGGTCAAGCATATGAGACTTGTTTTCCCGCATGTTTGTTTACGTATACTTACAATGAATACCAGTTGATTTTAACCATTGATATATATTTGTAATAGCATTGCCGGATATCTTTATGGAGTAGGGAATTTGTCTCAGTTTTCATGTCAGTCTATCTGTTTTCATATAATTTTACATTTTTAAAAGCCATTGCCTCACTTGTTTCCACTCAGTCTTATATCAGCTATCGGATGTGGAGTGTCAATCTTGTTCCTGGTTATAACAATTATTATCCATGTTGTATTTTGGAGGTAAGTGCATTATTAATAATACAATCAAGTTGTTGCCATGATTAAACATATGATATAACCAGCTACAATAAAAGAGTTTGAACCAATCAATCAAAATATCAAGAAATTACAAGTATGTCGATGATTTTTCTCATGGCTTATGATACAATCGTAGTCCTCTTAGTTTCTATTTTATTACAATTACAACTTAAATTCTTGATTATCAATAAATTAAGTAATACAATTGAGAATGGAAATGGGGAATATGCCAAAGAGACAACAACCCGACCATAGAAAAAAAACAACAGCAGAAGGTCACCAACAGGTCTTCAATGTAGCGAGAAATTCCCGCACCGGAGGCGTCCTTCAGCTGGCCCCTAAACAAATATATGCTAGTTCAAATATTAAATAGTAAAAAATATATGCTAGTAAGTTTCCAATAAATTTACCTTTTCCATATAAATTGCTTTATGTGAGATCAATAACGTAGACGTTTACCATCATTGTTTCTTAATACAGCATAAAACTTAAAAGCATTTAACGCGATTAGTTGCCAGTTATTACCTGTAACATATTATAGTAAAAAACAATTGTTAACATTATGGGAACGATTATCAAAGTATTAACTGTTTATCTAAAAAAATGATATGAGATTAATCGATATTATGTTTCACCATAAAATAATAAAAACAAATGTATGAATGACTAACAATCAATTATGCATACTAAAAAAATAAAGTACAGCGGAGTAACAGTTTTGGCACAATTTCAAAAACAACAGATGAGACAAAAAATCTCGAATAACAGTACGTTTCATCAGATGTTTACAGTTTGAAAAGTCAATATCTCGTGTGTCCACCATTGGCATTAATTACTGATTGAAGCCTACGTCGCATAGACAAGACAATTTTGGAAACTTTAGCCTGATGCATGTTGTTCCACGCCTTTTGTAATACTTGGGACGATTCTTGCAGTGTAACAGGTTGGCGTTGCCTTGATCAGACTTTGCGGTTCAGTTCATCCAATATGTGCTCGATGGGATTCATGTCAGGAGATATCGATGACCGTGGCAACACATCGATGGTTTGTTGCTGCAAGTATGCATTTTTAACACGAGCAGTGTGAGGACGGGCATTGCCATGCTGAAATTTTATTCCAGGTCCATATCTGTTAATGAAATTTACCACTTCCGTTGGCAGAATTGTATCTCTATAACGTTTGGCATTTAGTGTTCCACTGACTATCACAAGATTAGTCCGGTTGCGCGTAGATATGCCGTCCCAAACCATGACACTACCACCACCAAATCTGTCATGCCCTTGGACACAACAATCTGCAAATCGGTCACCTGATCGTCTATAAACTCTTGCTCGACCATCTGAATGCTGGAGAGTGAATCTGGACTTATCAGAAAACAAAATATTGCTCCATTCATTATTGAGTCTCAATCGTAAACGAGCTTTACACATCTTACCCGTTCTTGTCGGTGTCGTTGTGTCAGGGTCGGTCCCCTATATGTACGTCTAGGACGAAGATTAAAAGACAGGAGTCTTCTACGGACTGTTTGTGCACTTATACGTCTGCCCTGAACAACACCAGTCGATGCCCTAGGATGCATAAACTTATCCCGCTAATGCCGTATACGAATGAATCTGTCGTCAGCAATTGTTTTTACCCGTGGCCGCCCAGACCGATGTCGATCCGCCGTAGATCCAGTCCCTTGGAATCTGTGCTGTAGCCGATATAATGTCAATCGTTTAAAGTCAATTTCTCATGACACAGCAGTCATACCTATGCCGGCTTGAATCATGTCAATTGCACGGTCCCGTAATGCAGGCGTAAGACGGGTCATTTTGAAATGTTTTCTTGAAATTTTGTGAACTTACGACTGCATACAGAACAACATCAAATTTAGTCGAATTTTACTAACAGATTTTTTTGCACGTGCAAATTTTCCAAATTTTGAATTTAAAAACTGTGAAGAACTCACTCATTGTACAGGTAAAACATCAAAATGTATGGGACGTAGTTTTACCTAATTAACGCGTGTATCAAGTTTCATTTTATATCTTTACTCTTTTTTTAAATATTAAAAAAATAAAAGTGTATCCTTTCTTTTGTCGCTCAGTGTATATTTGTAATAAATGACAACGCATATGTTAAACTTGTAGATACACAACATCGATCAATTTTTTCCCCGATTGTGACTCCCCGAATGTGCTTTATCACTTGCAGTGATTTCGTTAATGTTTCGTGTTGCTTAATATTTGTATGTAGTTGTATGTAAAGGGTGTTGTTGGTGTTGTTGGATTGTTCCTGGTTTTCCATTTTATAGGGCCATACTGTTTTATTGCTTTGGTGTTTGGTTATTTTCCCTTGTGGTCTTCATTCATTTGTATGTACGTAATCAGTGTACTACTACTAATTGATGGGATATTTTGCCCTTCGCATTTAGTGATAAAATTAATAAAAACAAATGTATGAATGACTAACAATCAATTATGCATACTAAAAAAATAAAGTACAGCGGAGTAACAGTTTTGGCACAATTTCAAAAACAACAGATGAGACAAAAAATCTCGAATAACAGTACGTTTCATCAGATGTTTACAGTTTGAAAAGTCAATATCTCGTGTGTCCACCATTGCACTGGTGGTAAGCGGATGGTCGTAACTTAAAGTTACGACCATCCGAAGATGGGAGACAACTCTAGGGATAAATTTTTCTTTTCCGATTTTCGTGCAGTAAAAAAATGTTTCAGTAAAACCGCTTGTCTCATACATACTAATCGTCAGTGCGTTGATATTGAAACAAAATTTGATACATAAACACATTCCAATTTTCGTAAAATGATCATTCAATAATTCGAGCATGATGGTCGTAACTAAAAAAACACAATTGTTCAGGATGGTCGTAACTTAAAATTGTGATGGTCGTAACTCTTTATTAAATAGGACCTAATAAGACAAGTCAAGAGTTTTAAACGTGTCTTTTGTTATATGAATAAATTATATGATATATTTGTGAAGTTGATTTCACTAAATGATAAAAACTAAAAGAGGTGAAGAGAGGGGTACCTGTAAAGTGCGAAAGGAAAGAAAATTGGAACGAATCGAAAAAAAAACCCAATACAAAATGAAATGACCAGTCACTGTTACTTAAAATATAATGTATAAAATCAACCAAGAGGCAACTAATTATAAGCTGTTAAGTTTAATAACAATATAAATTTCTCAAAAGTGGAGAATTCATTTTAACACATAGCTCTGGTTATGATCATTCTTAGTTACGAATTAAGAAAAGGCGCTTTTAACAAATTTGACATCACATGAAATAACAGTATCCTGATTTATTTTCTTTATATTTTGCATGTGTTGAAAAGATAAACTTTTTAAAAACTAGTATGTACCTACTAGGTGGAATTAAAACTTAAGCTATTGAATATAGTTAGAGAGTATGGTAAGAGATCTCTTTAGAACTTAAGTTGGAGTAAAACAGGGAGACAATTTGAGCCTAATTTGTTTAAATTTTTTATAAATGAAGTTCCTCATTGTGTTAAAAGTTTCCCTGATCCAGCTGTTGTTTATCCACGATTAGCCTATTCTTTACTATAAATATGCTGATGATCTTGCCATTTCTTCAACTTCAGCAAAAGGACTTCAAAGTAAACTTGATGGATTAAGATCGGGGTTTGAAAATTAATCCCAATAAAACCAAGGTGCTTGTATCTAACAAAACAGGCAGACATATCAAACATGATTTTTATTTTAATAACAGACTTATTGATTGTGCTCAACATTGTAAATATTTAGGAATAACTTTTGGTGCATCTGGATTTTTTTCCTTCGCTCAGAGAGAATTGTATAATAAGGCGTTAAAAGCCTACCATAAGCTACGCAAGGACTTTCTGTCACTGAATCCAAGTTTAAAAAACAGCCTTCATGTTTTTGAGCATATAATAAAACCTATTCTCTTATATAGTACTAACATTTGGGGATATTTCAACCCTTTCAAAAAAAAAAATCTATGACTACAAATGTAGATCAGGCTTATCCTAAGATTCTTTCAGAAAGACTACGCATTGAATTTTGTAAACAATTACTTGGTGTTACCAAAAGAGAAACACATTTTGCCAATCTTTCTTAACTTTGTAGATTCACTCTGTATTTTGTCATTGCAAAGTCTATGATCAGATACTGGCACAGGCTTGCCAATTTGGGATCATCTTTCCACTACTAGAAGAGGCATATTTAGAGTCAAAATTACTACACGAGTTAAAAAAATTCCTTACAGTATGGATCTTTAAACTTCTTTATAAAGAATATTAAAGGGGTTAGCAATTTACATTGTTTACTAAATGCTGATGATAATGTATTGTTTTTTTTTTAATTTCAGCAAAAGGACTTCAGCAAACAGTATTCATACATAGCTTGTAGCCAGGATAATATTTAAAAGATAGATCTTTATGCTTCAACTCAGCGTGCTGGTCTTTTAAATCTGAGTACATTCATACAATATACACATATAACATAAACATTATTTTCAACCTGCATATGTATGTGATAGTTGCCGCAGTACATTTAGTTCTACCTTGTAATATTATCTTAGCTACCAGACTGGCTATAAACTACTAATATTTGATCTTACTCTTAAATTCAAAGCGTGGATCATTGTAAAATATATACCTGCATATATGTATGTAATATTTGCCGCATTACATTTAGTTCTACCTTGTAATATTATCCTGGCTACAAGCCTGTCTACAAACTACTGGTATTTGATCTTACTCTTAAATTCAACGCGTGTAGCATTGTAAAATATCTCAACCTTATTCATACTTTCTAGGTTAACACAATGTTCATTACGACTCCATGGATTAAGTTTTTATTATGAACCAATACTTAGAATAATTATCAGTGTTATACCGCAAGATCGTCATGCAATCGATAAAAAAATAAAGACAACACAATAAAAACACCAGGCATTTGTGGATTTTCATTAATCATGAGTCACCAAAAGCCGAATATTTGAAAGCCAATGGTTTATAAAAATTGAAATAGCTGATTAAAAATTAAAGAAGATTGTTCAAAATTGTACGTTCAATAATTTCATCTGCCGACATGATTGCAGGAAATAAAAAGTCGCCAATAAAAAAAAATCTGAATGCAAATATTCAACAATTTTATGCCTTAACGTACAGTAAAAATATATTAATACTCAACCCTAAAATACTATTTGGCCTAATGCGAGTTCATTTAGGGATCCAGAAATTTTCATAAGTGGGGGCCCACTGACTGACCTAAGAGGGGGCCCGCTCCAGCCACGCTTCAGTGATTCCCTATATAAGCAACCAATTTTTTTCCAAAAAGGGGGGACCGGGCCCCCTGCCCCCCCCCTAAATCCGCCTCTGGAGTTGATTAGTTTTCCCTGTTTCTCCTAAATGATGGTCGTTTGGAACATATCAAAAATGTATGATTGATAATTCTTTAACTTAATTTCTGCATATCATTATCAGAGAAACAAATGAAATAATATTTTTTGTAGTAAACTTTATATAACAACTGAGTTTATTAACATGGTTATGCATGTGCACAGTACTTTTAAAATAGCTTGATAAAAGTTCGTCTAAATACTCGAGTTACGGTCATCTTTCAAAGTTACGACCATCTTGTGTCGGTTACGACCATCATCCAAAATACTATACTTGACATTACGACCATCACAAGTTAAAGTTACGACCATCATGCTCGAATTTTTGAATGACTATTTTACGAAAATTGGAATGATTTTATGTGTCAAATTTGGTTTCAATAACAACACACTTACGATATGTGTTTATGAGACAAGCGGTTTGACTCAAATGAACCTTTTACTGCACGAAAATCGGAAAAGAAAAACTTATCCCTAGAGTTGTCTCCCATATTCAGATGGTCGTAACTTTTAGTTACGACCATCCGCTTACCACCAGTGATTGGCATTAATTACTGATTGAAGCCTACGTCGCATAGACAAGACAATTTTGGAAACTTTAGCCTGAGGCATGTTGTTCCACGCCTTTTGTAATGCTTGGGACGATTCTTGCAGTGTAACAGGTTGGCGTTGCCTTGATCAGACTTTGCGGTTCAGTTCATCCCATATGTGCTCGATGGGATTCATGTCAGGAGATATCGATGACCGTGGCAACACATCGATGGTTTGTTGCTGCAAGTATGCATGTTTAACACGAGCAGTGTGAGGACGGGCATTGCCATGCTGAAATTTTATTCCAGGTCCATATCTGTTAATGAAATTTACCACTTCCGTTGGCAGAATTGTATCTCTATAACGTTTGGCATTTAGTGTTCCACTGACTATCACAAGATTAGTCCGGTTGCGCGTAGATATGCCGTCCCAAACCATGACACTACCACCACCAAATCTGTCATGCCCTTGGACACAACAATCTGCAAATCGGTCACCTGATCGTCTATAAACTCTTGCTCGACCATCTGAATGCTGGAGAGTGAATCAGAAAACAAAATAATAATATATTTATGTGGTTTAACATCTATGTCCTATGTCTTTCAAGCATCGAACATGATGTATTAGCGAGTATGACTGTTTAGTCGAGTGTGAATTTGCATTGCTAAATGACGTGTCTCTATCGTTATGCATTTAATAGTAATGTTTTTGTGGGTATTGTATAATGTCTGACAATTTGTGGTTCCTTATCTTTATTTTATGTATATTTCACAGATGTCTTATTTGTCGGTTTAGTCGAGTTATTTTTACCCAAGCTTTAAAAAAGTAGGGGTAGACTGTGTTACCTCTGTCTATCCGTCAATACGCCAGTCCATCCATTCGCGTTTGTTTTTGTTGCACTTCAGTGGTTCTGTTTGTCCGTAATATCTATGAGTTTGACTGTCCCTCTGGTATCTTTCGTCTCTCCTTTCTCGATGTAGTTTATTCGTTTCCCTAGATTTTACTTTTTAACCCATACTTGTTTCTCCCAATAGATTTATTAATTTGGAACAAAGGAATACTACTGTAGATTTTACTTATACTGTGTTCTAAAAAATGCATATAAATTGCTATAAAAGGATAAATCAAGTTTCTTAAATCGATTTTTTCTTTATTTTTTTGCAGATATGTAAAGAATGCTCAAACAAAAACACTAATGAACTTGTGTGTGGCATTAATTTTGTCGTATGTCATATTCTTAGCTGCTATAACTCAAACAGAGAATAAAGTAAGAAAGACTTGAATATTGTCGTTTAGTATAAAATTGGTGATCAATTTATTTCAACACTGAACAAAAAGATGAATAAAAATACCAAATAAATACGCAATTCTATAATCGAAGATGAAATGAAAGCGTCTCGTTCAAAGAAAAAACAAACATAAATAAGACAAAAACAATTGTCTACTTTAACAACATAGAAAGGACCAGTTCCCTCGAGAAAACTCCAAGCTTTTGGAAAAACGGTAAACAATACTGCTTATTTCGGTGCACGTGATTTTTATTTCTATTTAACGATTCGTTAGGTCCGTTTCAAGAAAATATATCAGAATTAATTAACCACAATAAAAACTGTATTTGTATTGTGGTAGGAAAGAAGCATTCGCTACTGTGTTGGTTTAATCTTTTATTAAAAACCAATATGTTCTACTCATATATGTATGCTACCGGGTGCAACTCTCAAAACACATCATCCTCTGATAACTTTCATGAGTTTAAAAATAATTGGCAACACATTGTTATGAAGAGTAAATGATAAGTAAGATTCGCGTTTGATGGATAAAGTAAATGAAATGAAGATGGTGTTATTGCCTTCAGATATTTGCCACGTTATTATATATGTAAAAATGTATTGTGTTAAATCCTTATTTAAGGTTGTTTGTTCAGCGATTGCAGTTGCTATGCATTATTTGTTCCTAACAGACTTTGCTCTGATGCTGGCAGAGGGTATTATTTTTGTGCAAAAAATAGTGTTTCTTTTTAAAAATGGATCTATACTTAATAAGCTGATACCTGCGTGTTGGAGTAAGTATTAATTGAACTCATCATAGATGTAAGGATTAATATGTTGTTTGCGCCAGACGTGCGTTTCATATACAAAAGATTCATCAGTGACGCCCGAATGAAAAAAAGTCTGAACAGCCAAATTATTGATGACTAAAAACTACAAATAATCAAACCCCGCTTCACAATCTATTTCAAAATTGACAGCGATAACTTTACAAACAAATGTAGGTATAGATTGTCCAGCGAAACACATTGTTAAATACAGTAATGTTGATTATGAATAATACAAACAAAAAAAGATAGACTCATTTGCTATTTTTTCCTCGATATGAGGTAAATGCAAACATGCATCTATCCTTGGTCACAACTGAATTAAGAAGATATTTTGATAAGAAATGTCACATCAGTGAATCACAGAAAGACTTTAGAAGCAATTTGATAATAAAAAAACATTTAATAAACGAAAGACAAAACACAGACAATGTGATTTAAAGACATTTCTTCCCATAAATGTAAATAAAGGCAACAGTAGTATACCGCTGTTCAAAACTCGTAAATCTATGGACAAAAAACAAAATTGGGGTAACACACTAAAACTGAGGGAAATGCATTAATTATAAGAGTAGAACAACGACACAACATTAAAATGTAACATACAAAGAAACGGACTAAGCATTAGACAAAATCCGATGAGAATAACAAATTTAATATCAAAACCAAATACATGAATTTGGAATAGAAAAGTACGGTGACACGTCTTATAGTAATGTGAATTCACACTCAAATATAAGAGAAAACAAACGACACAACGTAAATATGTTACACACACAGAAACGAACTATAATGTAACAATAGCCATATTCCTGACTTGGTACAGGATATTTTTAAAGATACAAATGGTGGGTTGAACCTGGTTTTGTGGCATGCCAAAACCTCGCACTTTAATGGCAATGTTAAATATATCATTGAAATGACAACATAATATTACAGGACTACAATACAAATAAAAGGATAAAATGTACTATGGAAGTGCAAAACATCTTACGCCATGATTATTGCACAACTTCATGTTTCATTGTATAAGATTATAAGTAGGTTTCGTTCGATACAAAGAAATAATTTATTTTACAGTTGTTCCTGCGGGTATAGTTACCATTTCTGCAGGTGTGACTAAGCTTAAAGGATACGGCAATCATCAGTTGTACGTATTAACCACTATTTATCAAATAGTACATAATAAAAAGACTGCGAAGTAGTTGAAATATATTTTGTTTAAAAATATATCCCTAAAAGACAATGTAAGCATTATACAGTGATACAGATGCATCTTCGCTGGCCAAGGGTTACGACCCACTCCCGTTCTCTTCACCCTTGACAGATTAGGCCAACATTTGTGAAAACAATGTTGTGCCATCTATCGGAAGATTAAAGTCACGCCCATTCCGGATACATTATTCTTTACCAATGGTAGCACTTGAACTCTTCAATTTGGAGGTAAAAACACGGTAACGTCTAGATTCTACACACTTAGTAAAGCCGGAAACGAAAATATACGTTAACATTCCTGCATTTGTGCATGAAACATACACAGGAACTTCTATCAGTTGATTAAAAACATTCAATTTACCACTAAATAGAATCGTATGTTTAGTGATATAAAGACTTTTTGCACAATAAAAACATGGCAATTGTTTAGAAACACTTTCTACATTTACACGTGATCATGCGATTTTTGATTGGATGCAGCAAGTTTCGACTGCAACCAATAAATATCCTTACCCTGTGTCTCCGAAATTTTACCGCAATCCGCCAAGGGTGAAGAGAATGGGAGTGAATCGTAACACTTGGCTAGCGAAGATGATACAGCTGATGACGATTAATGAATGATTTCGTCCAGTGGGCATTTTATTGCATTTTGGGGATAATAACATGTTGATGTGAAATGATAAAAAATTGAACTTCTGTTTCATATCCTACCCAATATCCTCATACTCCGAAATGCTAAGTGCTTATCTGAAAATCTAGAAATACCAATGGTCTAAGATTTTTCTTTGAGGATAAGATATGGTACTTTTGCTGAAAGCATCAATACTCCAATATTGAAAAAGTTGACATGTATATCGGGATTCACAATACCAATTCGATAATATTTCGAGCATTGTCGAATTCAGGGTATGTTGAGTTAAACAGCAAACCAGTTAACGGTATAAGAACAGCCTTCTGTTTTGATTAATTAAATGTTGAAAAACTTACTTGATTTTTAAAAATAAAATAGTATTTTGCTTAGATGATTGAAATAAAATTTGTTTGTCAGATCTACCGTCACAGATCAGATACAATATTTTCAGTAATGGCCTTATTAACATTATTGACAACTATTTTTATCTTACCACACGAACACAAAGTTCGTCTTTATTCGATCTTTTCTTGGTCACCGATTCAATTCATGTTTCAGATAAAGACACACTACATTTTGATAGATTATAAGTGATCACAATGGAACATACTTTACTATTTTGAGGTTTCACTTAAAGACGAAGTTTTGTGATTCATTAATTAATATGGAATAATAAAAAAGAGTGACTATGAACTTATTTTATACTATGAATTGCATGTGTATTTTATCATGTTTATCTTTTAATTCTATCGTTTTCAGTGTCTATTCTATTTACCTGTACACACACGTATAGTAATAAGACAGTAATGCATTTATGATCGTAAGGACGATTTTTTTAATAATTTCAGCTGTTGGTTATCACTTGAAACAAACCTCATCTGGGCGTTCATTGGACCAGCATTACTTGTAATTTCGGTATGTAAGGACGATAACGTTACAGATTCAGGAATTTTGTGATAAGACATTAACTGTGCCATTACTAGTTTTTCTATCTGTCATTCTTACCATTACCGATCATTGAAATTAATTAATATAACTTAATACGATGTTTGCATGTCTCGATATATTTCTGTTGTGTCGTAGTTATCTCTTAAATTTTATGCGTTTCCCTCAGTTTTAGTTTGTAACCCGGATTTGTTTTTTTTTCTCAATCTATTTATAAATTATGGACAGCGGTATACTATTTATGGCTTAATAGTAAGAAAAACATGAATGAGAAACCATTTCTTTTTTTCAACTCTTAGAGAAAATGTACACCTTGTATTTGTGATGTCAAGGAATGCTATTCCTATGCACATTATATGTTTTACTCTATCAATTACTATCTACAAAACAGTTATATAGCAAAGTTAAAATTATTTTACAAAAATACAAGCTAAATTCCGTCAACAGAATTCCAAATCCATCCAAAGCATAGTTTTTTTAACAAGAAGGTCAGTTAAATGACACTCGATTTTTCGCATATGCTCCGGCAAAATTAATCAGCTACTACAAACATCTCTACCAATATCTCAGATATCTGAATACTATAATATGTTTAGTGAGATTGTGAATTAAAAGGCGGACAAAAGATACAAAAGGGACAGTCAAACTCATAAATAAAAAAATAAAACTAACAACGCCATGGCTAAACAAGAAATGCATGTTATAATGATTATGTGAAGTGTTTTTCTCAGTTCATGATCTACCCGAAGTTTTTAATTTTTTCTAGTCGTTCCTCTGAAATTCAAACGCTGTCCATTTAGAAAAAATGAAGATTGAGAAATAAAATATATCTTTATTCCAGATCAATATTATTGTCATCATCATCGCCGTATATAAATTGATGACCATTCAAGCGCATGCTACGAAAACGCCTAAACAGAAATCTAAGTAAGTTTGTTATTGATGATGAATTTATAAGGATGGATTTATCTGTGGTATCCTTGACTGTAAAATTTTCATATTATGGAATCAGTTAAAGTATCGTTGTTATATTCAAAATAAGATCAAATGTGTATAAGCATTTCAGGAGAGATGCATGTTTTATTAACAACCTGTAAAAGATTGCATTGCTAAACATTTTAATATGGCGTTCTTCGAAAGATTAAAGTACGCACCAGTCGTAAATATGAAGTATTTATTATGACACAATAATTGATTTATTATGTAAATTAGCTGAATTCGGCTTACATTTAACCCCATTTTCAGAACTGTTACTACTGACCAGATCTGTACATTAATGCAATTACTACGATAATAGCAAAACCGTGTAAAGCATCTAATATGTCTGATGTCAGAATATGTAACAAAATCAAAACAAAATGACAATGATAAATATATACATGTAATTCCACTGTTTATAACATATTGATAGTTTAATCAATATCTGATTGGTTAAGACTATCCCACGTGTCATTGAACAAATCTTCATATTCCATTCTGAGGATCATATAGCCCTTGGATGGTGTAAACTTCCCAAAAAAACGTGTATGTTATAATGGTGTATGGCATATGGTGGAATGGTGTAAGGTGTATGGTGTAAGGGGAATGGTGTAATGGTGTTTGAGGAATGTTGTGATTGTGTAACGTGCGATCGGGAATGGTGTGAATGATGGTGTACGACATTTCATTGGTTGAAAATGAAGTTCGTTTTATTTATTTTTTCGAATTGTAAACCTAAACAATAATAATAATCTTAATATTTGAAATTTAATTGCATTACGGGTAATTTCGAATCGTGTAGATAGAATGGGGAATGGTGTATGGTGTAATGTGTAAGGTGTATTGTGCAAAGGTGTAACGTGTATGGTGTAATGTACAAGGTGTATGGTGTAATGGTGTATAGTGTAATGGTGTATGGTGTTAGTGGGAAGTTTACACCATTCAAGGACTGTATCACCTTCTGAAATATCCGGATTACATCGCGTGACGTTACTCGCAGTTAATGTACATGGTGTACATAACGTTTTGAACTTCTTATTCTTTTTAAATTATTAATAGCAATAATCATTATCATGCTCAAATTTATTTCAGACGATAAAACAACTTAAAATTAATTTTTTATCCGTGCTGTTTAGCAATGGGTATGCCGTGTTTAGTTAACTTATAAAAACATGCGGATAAGAAAACAAAATGTATGCACATTAAAATGTAATGTATTGATAGTATACAAAGCATAGGCAGTGGAATAAAATATTCATTTCCCTTTGCTTCGCGAGATATGACGATTTGCTCACCCTCCACAAATCATATTTCCCTCGGGCAGAGCCCTTGTGAAATATGAATATTCTTGGGTAAACAAATCTTCATATCCCCTCAAGCACTGTAACTAAATGTATAACATTATCCTCACTCAATAAAACATAATTTACAAAAAATGTAATATACCACATGCCGTCAATCATTATTTAAAGTCAAAACACGAACATAACCAATTTTAAATATTTTATAAAATATGTATGTTGTCCTTTCATAGGATTGGTTTAAAAGGCATCCGTGTTATGTTACCATTGTTTGGAGTTATGTGGATAGTAGGAACATTTTCGTTGAATGAGGATCTTGTCATGTTCCAATACCTATTTGCAATTTTCAACTCTCTCCAGGTAATGTATACATATGTATTACGCACTCAAAGGTATTCCCAAGATAATTAAAAAAAGTGCTATGAAAATATAATTACAGTTTATTAATATGTCAGCGACAGGTTGTTTTTCTTTTGAAAATATAAGGAACTTTTAATTCTCAAGCGTCTATCCCATGTACCTCGAAAAGTTAAGATTGTTTTAAATTAAAAGGTGCTATGAAAAAAAGTTGTCTGAGGTACTAGGATTAAAATTTAATACGTCTACATAAGACTTATCAGTGACGCTCATGTCATACCAGTTTAAAGCCAAACAAGTACAAATTTGAAGAGCATTGAGGACCCAAAATTCCAAAAAGGTGTGCCAAATACGACTAAGGTAATCTACTCCTGGTATAAGAAAATCCTTAGTTTCTTGGGTATAAGAAAAAGAAGATGTGGTATGATTGCCAATGAGACAACTATCCACAAAAGACCAAAATTACACAGACATTAACAACTATAGGTCACCGTACGGCCTTCAACAATGAGCAAAGCCCGTACCACATGGTCAGCTATAAAAGGCCCCGATAAGGACGAGAAAACTAACGGCCTTATTTATGTAAAAAAAATGAATGAAAAACTAATAAGTAACACATAAACAAACGACAACCACTGAATTACAGGTTTCTGACTTAGAGCAGGCACATACATAAATAATGTGGCGGGGTTAAACATGTTAGCCGGATCCCAACCCTCCCCCTAACCTGGGACAGTGGTTTACCAGTACAACATATAGTCAATTAATATGTCAACGCCAGGGAATATTTCTTGAAAATATAAAAACTGTTAATGAAAAACGGACGATGAATATGGTAAACGTGTACTAACAATATATTTAAAATCAGAAGTCAAAGACAAACAAGAAATCCATAAAACTCATCATAGAAAGACTGGGCAACAGGAACCTTCCCCGACTCCGGCGTCTGTGCCATGTACCCCGAAAGATTAACCAGATCCTGCTACAGGTGCAACATCCGTCCATTGGCCAATGTTAGAAAAGTCGAGAGAAATAAAGAGATCAATGTTAGATTGAAAAGGTCCTTATTAACTGATACCCTCTATCAATTTAAAAAGCAAGCTTTGAAATATCCGTTCATCTGGGATAAATATATTTTATATTCACATGATTCAGGATCTGCTGGAATGTTGCTACAGGGAAATGAGAAGTTCACAAGCAAAAGCCACGGAACATTTATTTATAACCAATGATTGTTATTTAAAAGCTAACAGTTTCTTTTTTAATTTAACAGACCGAGAAATAAACGGTCTTTCATGTGATCTAAATATTTGTGTTTTTAGCAGAGAGCTTTATACAATTCGCTTTTGATTGAGCCTTCCAACACGTTTGTTTGCTCCATAACTGACAAGTCTATTGAATTTTATGAACCAAATGATTTACACAGAGAAAGAAAAACGTTTTTCCTCGATTTTGGTTTGTAACCCGGATTTGTTTTTTCTCAATCGAGATATGACTTGTAAACACCGGTTTACTACTGATGTCATTATCCAAACATGTCCAATGTTTGATATTATTTTCTTTAAATAGGGTTTCTTTATATTTCTGTTCAACTGCTGCTTGACTGACAAGGTATTTATATTTAACAATAGAAAGAAAATATCATTGACTGTCATTATCATACTATTGCACGTTTGGGAAACGTTACATTTCAAGAACACACTAGATATGTCAAAAACAAACAGATTTAATTTGAATATGCAAATACCTTCACTGAATGGTAAAAAAGTTCAATTTCAACCATACAACTTGAAGACCACCTTCGGCCGTGAAATTTTCTCGCTGTGATGATGTGTTGTTGACATTTTCCTAATTTCCGTTCTCATAAGTAATCTAAGATGGTATATGATTGTAAATTAAACATATACGCAACAGAGTTTAAGAAGAGGAATTATGCAACTAAATGTAACCGTTTTGTTGTTCCCCGCAAACCCCATGAATAAAGTTCCATTCTCAGTCCTGTTTATGGTTCGATTTCAACACAAAGTACTGTGCAAATATCTTTGATATGCAGGGTGTAAGAAGCGGATTTATGCAGCTAAATGTAACCGTTTTGTTGTTCCCACATTTACAAAACCCCATAATTGAATTGTCTCATTCTCAGGCTTGTTCAGAGTTTGTTTTTCGAAACAAAGCACAGTGCAAATATCTTTGATTGTCTTCTATAATCATGCAATATTTTAGTGTAAGCATCATAACTGGTATCCACAGGATTAAAGCAAGATTCCCGTTTATCTACATGTGAAATCAACTTCATTCACTAAAAGCAATCTAAAAGATTTCAGGATATGTTATGTCAACATATAATAACCGACTTTTACGTGATGTTAATCTTTGAAAAGTACGGTTCCTTCCTTGAGTACCGATCTGTCTTATGAAAATTTGTTGTTTACGTCGAAGAGCAAAGAATGCACCTACAGTGCCTCAGGATGTCCTTATTTTTATAAAGATAAAAACAATTTAAAACAATCAAGAAATTCCTCATCGCAAGGTGTAACATGTGTTAATATTCACACCTAGTATTCACCTTATTATCTATAGAGATGCGTAATAAGACCGTGTGTCCTGTTGTATCAAAGAAGATTCCAATTCGCATAGGTTTTGGTGATCAAGCTAATAAAATATTGATTAACGACAACTACAAAGTTTTTAATATTTTATCTATTGGAACACATAAATTTGTAAAGGCTTCATTTTGTGTTCCCAATAGGAACAAAAAGAATAGAAATATTACAAGTTTTGCAGTTTGGTCAGGACCATTAACGTTGAAAAAGTTTTGTAGATAATAGTTATGTTTAAGTTAACACTTGTCTTTATAGACGACACTTGTTTCCGGTGCTACTAATATTTGCGATTTCGCAGTTTCACAGGAGCATTGTATACTCTATATTTATAGTAATTATATGTAAAATTAAAAACAATAGCAAAAATCGAGAAAAAAAGGAAATAAACGTTCATTTAACATTCCTCGTTTCAATTTTCAATTTTTGTTATAACATTCTGTAATGCTGAGCATAAGAAAAATCTAGGCTGTGACAGAAGAGGATAGTTTTCATATCCTACATTACGTGTGATACAATAACCAAAGGGACGGTAATCCAGGGATCTCCATGGATGAAAATTTAACAGTGGAGGAACTTTCACCATGACAAAATCCCGCGTCTACGGCGTGGAGTTACCGAAAATATGTCCTTCCTTAATTTCCATGAAAGGAATAGTGAACATGCTGAGATATTGCTTATTTTATTTATTGCAATATAGAATAACACATTTTTTCATCAATTTTTATTTGTAACCATTCCAATGCAAATCCTTCATTGCTACCCCTTTGTCAAGAATAAACACAGGCTGTCCTTGTGGTTCCCACTTCGTTATCATGCTGTTTTTTATATTGAATAGGGCTTTAACAATCGGTTGAATATATTTTCACTGTATTGACGATCTTCAACATTACCTACCCGATGTTTTGTAAACCGCTAAAGAAAAGATTTTTAGGGCAAACGCTTACAACTTCATTTTTTTTAATGAATGTAGACAGCTAATTTCATAGCAATATACTATGCAACATTCATCTTTTGATTCGAATGAAACCTGGAAGACCGGATGTATCAATATGATTGAAATTACGGAATGAGTTCGGATTTACCATACGCAAAATCTTCAGATATTATCAACTGACAGTTATCATTCATGTATTTACTTTTAAATTTGTAAAGATATTAAATATCATCGATAATTGCTGTGCTCGTGTTATTTGACATAAATTATGTTCCGTTTTACGTCTGATTTTGTACTCGTTTAAAAAGGGGATGTTAATTGCGTAAGTCGTCAATATAAGCATGTGTTCGACTTGTATTTTTTTTTTTTTTTTTCTTTAACAGAAGTCGGTCATTTTCTACATTGAAAATGCATGTACAAAGTCAGGAATTTGAAAGTTCTTGTCCATTTGTCTTTGATGTGTTTTGTCATTTGATTTTGCCATGTGATTATGGACTTTCCGATTGGATTTTCCTCTAAGTTCAGTATTTTTGTGATTTAAATCTTTATTTAAAGATGTATCAACCGTATCATGTACGTTGACGTATACGCATTTGTAGATATACCAAAAAAAAAGAATGTAATCCCGAGCTATAACTGCTTAGAGTTACATTCAATAATGCAGATAGGTAACTGGTTAATTTCTAATGTCACACGAATGTACATGTAGTATCTTATTGTGCATCTTACTTAATTTTTGGAAAAAAGTCTTATATGATTTAACTGACGTTTACTACATGGGAAGTTGGATATGAAACGCATGCGCGTACAATGTGTTACCATATCCAACTAAGTTATACATCACGTGACTTTTGTTGCGTATACTAGCCGCCATTTTGTATTATGTTGCCACATTTAAAATGCAAAGGTGCTTCAATAAAGTTAAATTTTCTCATTAACCTGACCCGTTTTGTAACTTTTGCAAATCGATTCTGATATTCAAACATTTTTCTATCAAACAATGTAGGTCCTGACAGTTTATTATTTGATTAAATTCTGTCACTGGCGAATCGTTAAAATATTTAGAATGCATAGGTGCTTCAATAAAGTTAATTTTCTCATTAACCTGACCCGTTTTTTTACTTTTGCAAATCAATCCATGATATTCAAACATTTTTCTATCAAACAATGTCGGTCCTGACAGTTTAAATTTTGATTAAATTCTGTCACTGGCGAATTGTAAAAACATACACTTTTTCTAGTCATTTTTCCGTTGACTCAAGACTGAATTACCGATAACGATGTCCACTTGTACAACAAAAAAGAAATAAAACTAAAATTTTGCAAATCGATTAAGTATATTAAAACATATATCTGCATAAGAATACTACTTAAAACAGTTTAATATCAGGGCAAATTCTGTCAAACATCGATTTAAAAAAAGTGAATTTTTCGAGCTTTTTCAAAATGGCGGATAATGTACATGGAAATATTGCATCAAATCAAGTATTTCTATAGTGAGACTTTTCTTGATTAAATCATATTTTTTTCCATGCAGAATCTCTGATGTTTCTGTTATTTTCTTAGGTGATATTTCGATATGATTGATTTCAAAATTTCTTCATAAAAAAAAACATTATTTTAAGTGTGACACAGGAACAATTATTTTGACAGATATCTCGGATATACTCTTACCAGAAAATAGTTAACAATAAAATGTATAACAATATTTGTTTTCTTCTTTGTTTTTGAAAGGTGTTTTTCCTGTTTTCTGTATAATTCATCTTTCTTTAGAAATAAATTTATACATTCCTTTTAGAACAAAAAAATTTGTTCATCCCAAGAGAAAAGAAAACCAAAACAATGCCCAACAATTATTATAGATAGATGTATTGTAAACCAAAAGCAACCAGGTGACATTTAACATCCTGTATATACATGTATTACCAGAGTCTAAATTTTGTGATATACAAAAGTTTTAATAATATCTTCTCTTCCCCGTGTCAAACCAGAACTTTAAGAAAATATGAACTTTATGAAAATTTCTTAAAAAAAAAATTTGTTTGCTTAAAAAGATTATTAAATATTCATGTTTCCTTAATTATTTTAAAGAAATATTCTTATTCAAATTTTATTTTAATGGATTTTTTTTTAATACATAGAAATTTACACGCGATTTTATTGTGTATGATTTTATTATTTATTTTTTCAAATTTAATATTTTAAGCAAAATCCAGGCATCCAATAAATCGATATTGAAAGTTTAACTTATTTAAAAAAAAAAAGTTATTGTATACATTTCAACAGAGATATATAGTGATACAATTGTTCTGATTACAACAACATTGTATACTCGACAATATTCAACGACAGAGTTATCGGTCCTGAATAGGACTGATATAGGTGGGTATGATGTTCATGTAGGTGGTAGGTGTTGCTGTACAATGTGTATAACATTATTGACAGACATATTTTTAAAGATCTATAAAATATGTTTTCTAACTATAAATCAGAGCGTTTCCATCAGTTTTAGTTTGTAACCCCGATTTTGTTTTTTGTCCATGGATTTACGAATTTTGAACAGCGGAATACTACTGTTGCCTTTATTTATAGGCATCTTAAGTCAGGATTGGGACAGTGTCAGATCTTGCAGTCAAACCCTATTAAATCTAGACTTGTAGTTACTCGTTAACTTTCCAAGAGGATCCATAACATTGTGTTTCCATGTGCAGAATATCCATGCTGTGGAATGTTTATATTTCATCTTACGGGCTTTAGACACATGGCAAATATCATGGCTTATCTGATTTTCTCCCGTTTTGTTGTACAAATATGTGTATTGCAGAAAAATATTCTAAGATATCATTTTGATTCCCTTAATTATAGCTTTTTATCGGACCCATAATAAAGATTTACGGAAAATTTTCCGAAGTCTACCGAGATGTTAATTTTTTCAACAACCTAGTAAGCGAAAGTATAATTATTATTTTTAAAATGATGCCTAAAATATCAGAAAGGCTTTTTTAATTCAAAGTATGAACTCTTAGACCCCTCTACTTACAACCCTTGATAAAGATGTAAATTATTTTGCTTGTTGTATATTGGCTAATTATGGGCTGAATACCTTAAATAAGCTTAGACTGATAGGCACGATATTTTTTCACGTGAAATTTACTTAGAAAATAACAATTTTGTTGTGGAACATGTAATCAATCTTTTAAAGATATTCCGAAAAATTAGTACAGTTTACAGACATGATAGGAGTAAATACGGTAAAATTGTATGTTTATGTGCAAACTTGTGCGCTCGTAAAACAAAATTGCTGTTTGAAAAATAAAGTGCTGCTCAGTATTTTTTTTTCAAATGTATTTATATTACATATTAAGACAATTTATGTATTTATTACTCGATGATGATAAAAAGCTCAAATGAACAATTGTTATAGATTCTTACATGTATATTATAAGAACATTTGATTTTTTTTTTTATGCAGGTAAGTTCTTGCAATATTTTTACGTGTTTTATTAAAGGTTTTGTACGAAGTTCGTGTTACTGCCCTGCATTAGCTCCTTTTCATGAGCATCATGCACAGAAGTCATTACGCCAAACACCACGATCGCAAATATTGAAAGTTTGTGTTTGATTGTTTTGAATTGAACAGGATCCAACTAGATACAAAAATTAAGCACAACGTATAATATAACATTAAGCTTTGGATCACATGATAAGTTTTTGTATATATGCAGATGCGTATACGTCTAAGTATGTGATACGGTTGCTACGTTTTCAAATGCCCGACCTATAATACTGGATTAAATATCTATTTTTATAATTCATATTTCCATTTACTGAAAATGCACTAAGTCGTCAATCTTTATCAAGAGATTTCCTGTCAGGTGTATCGATATACCTGTATAAATTGTAATCAGAAGTACTCTTTGGATTATAATACTAAAGAGCCCAAGGGTTATTTTTTTATAATTGCTAACAAAAATGGCGACAGCAAGAAAAACGAAATTTGAATTTTGAGAATGGCATGCAACATTTGACAATGACAAAAGATAATTTAACGATGGCGGAGATAAATTGACGATGGCGGATGATATTTTAACGATGGAGGGCTGCAGTCATTAAACAGGTCATGGAGATACGCCAGATGAACTTTTCGTGTACTCAAAGGTCATCAGTGACGCTCAGATCAAAATAGTTAGAAAGTCAAACAAGTATAAGTTGAAAACATTGAGGATATTCCTAAAATTTGTGTCAAATAATAATAATAATTAAGTAGATGAGTATTGAAAGTTATATCGCCTCAAACAACATATATGTGTATCCTATTATGTATGTATGTTGTGTATCCCAAAATTGAAATACATGTTGTGTACTTTATCTAATAATTTGTATATATAGATTGTAATGTGTTATACTATTTATAGGTCAGAAAGGGTTATCGTGAGTACCAGCGAAGACGCACCAATCGCATGGATTTAAAACTATCTACCGAGTGTACTAATAATGTGAGTATATAGAAAACAAATGATAAAAGATTAATTAGAAAGTATGTAAAACCAAAAATGCACATTTATATTTGTTTTATTTATGAACTTAAATTGCTACCACATATATAGTAACACATTTTACTTATGTTCTAATTCGCCAAGCTTAACCGAACATAAATTATTTAGTCAATAAAACTCAACACATGTATACAATAGGAATGAGCTCTCCTTGTGAGTAGCACACTTAAACTTTATTTTTCTTCAAACAACAAACCATTTCATATATATTCATATTTCAATTGTCATTCAAACATCCATCTGCATCAAATTACTCCTAGTAAATCACACAATTTTCTCAATATAACAAAACACCGTATCGGGACTCCATCCCACTAAAAATCAAAATCAACAACAATCTACAAAACACAATAAATACATTATTATTACAATATATCTTGTCACATCATTACTGTCTAACTTAAATCTATCAAAATGGGTGGGGTGGGTGGGGGATGTGTATAACGAAACGGAAGGTATGCTACTCTGTAAAGGCAGAACTTCGAATAACTGGTTATAAAAATATCTTATATTTATAATGAGATTCTGCACGAGAATCACGATCCTACCCTCGTACAAACGGGTAGAATACCTGCATTGCGACATACAATAGCCAATCAAATCATACAATAACAAACCAGGTATGCAACCATGTGCTCATCAACACGTGTTGAACATAAACAAACACAAACAAGTCATGTGCTTCCGATACTATTAATAAATATATTTATGTTCTAATTCGCCAAGCTTAACCGAACATAAATTATTTAGTCAATAAAACTCAACACATGTATACAATAGGAATGAGCTCTCCTTGTGAGTAGCACACTTTCGAAATGACAAAGTAGATAAGAAAAAACTGGTATGAAAATTACAAGCCAAGATTCTTAGTAACGAGTAGTTTTTCAGAAATATTTTCACGCACATATCCGTCTTTTGCTGTATCTGAAGACCATCTACCGTGTTTCTTAAATATTCTATCTTGAATACCAGCAGCAGCCGCAGCTGTTGCTCCACCTGCTCTTAAACTATGCAAACCAAATTTTGATTTGTCTAATCCCAAAGATTCTAAAGCCTCTAACAGTACTTCTCTGGCTCTTGTATAAGACAAAGGCGCATGACCCCTTAGCACGTACGTGTTAGTCTTTTTACGATATAAAACTGATCTAAATATGAATTCTACAGAATCGTGTTTAATGTTCGCTTGGTTCAAGTATGTCTCTAACATTTGAACTGGACAGGTAACCGAATATGTTTTGGAAATAAAAACATGAGTTCCTGCTCTTTGTTGGTCCGTTTTGCTTTTTTCGATGAATAAAGACATATATAATGAATGAAATGAAACATCTGACCTTTTTAAATTAACTAATTCTGAAAATCTTAAAAATCCGGCATAGCTAACGAGACACATACATGCTATTCTTCTATGATTTAAAGTACTATTTGTATTGCCGTATTTCAAAACCAGTTGATTAAGAATATGAGGAGTTATTGGTTCCTTCTTATTTACAATGTGATGACCGATTGACCTTTGTGTACCTTCTTTTACGGAAGTACAAAGAAAAGAATCACAAGGATTTACATATCCAGCTAATTTGTGTGTCCATTGAATGGCATTATATGCTTCATCTATCTTTGCAGAAGAATTATAATTTTTTCGTAAGTCAATCAAATATAATGAGACATTGTAATCTGATGCCGGTAAAGGCTTTATATTAAATAAATTACACCATTTACAAAAGCTATTAAATGCATACCTGTATTTCTTTCTAGTATTATCAGCTCTAGAATTTAAACAATAATCTGGAAGACATTTTGCAAGATTGCTAAGAGCTTCATTCTGTGGTATTTTATCCTTAGACCAACGACCAGTACTAAAAACATCTGCAAAACGTATAAATAAAATAAACAAATAATAATATTATAAAACTTTTTTTTTTTTTTTTTTTTTTTTTATATATCTCATATACATCGTACTATTCACTAGACCTTGCTATATCAACATATATAGCCGTGTCATACATCTTACTACATGTATTCTTGCTATATCAACATACATAGCCGTGTCAGAACCAAATTTGCAATACAATGCAAATTTCACATATTGTAAACAATTAACAATATGTACAAATAAACTCGAACATCATTAAGTCGCTTTCATCTTAATTGCCAGTATATCAGACTTAAAATGCTTGGTACCAAAAATGGAGTTTTTATTCTGTCCTTGAACAAATATATTCTGACCTGATGAAAAATCAAGAACTTCTATAACGTAAGGTTGAAATTCCAATCTTCTATTAAAAATCAAAGACCAAAATGCCGATGAAGGCCATTTTGGAACGATCAATGTTCCCTCAGCTCTACAGAGAATGAGATGTTTAATACTTTTAGCCACTAAACTTATCGGAGGAACCATCCAATTATTTTCCATTGTCCAATTTTGAGCAAAAGCGTCAATAGCAGTGCTTCCTGGATTCCAAAATTTTGAGTTGAACCTTTTCAGTTTAGTATTATGAAAATTGGCAAATCTATCGATTGTGTAAGGACCCCAAATTTCATTCATGAAAGTAAAAAACTGAAACGAGGTTTGCCAGTCATCAATATCAACCATTTTAGATATGAAGTCAGCTTTGAAATTTTCACACCGAGGTATCCAAGTAGGACACAACGTGATACCCGACCTTGTACATGTTCTAAAAATATCATAAGCTAAATGTTGTAAATGCAACTTTGTACTGCCTTTATTGATTATATTTACACAATTTTGGTTGTCTGTATGCCATTTAACTATTTTACATTTCAGATCGTGTTCAAACGAATTCAACGATAACTGAATAGCCCTGAGTTCACGCCAAGTGGAACTCAATTTTTTCTCATTTTCATTCAACATACAATGAAAAATCTTTTCATTTGATTCAACAGTATATGCACCTAAAGCTACATTACTTGCATCTGAATATATCATAATTCTCGGTAAAGAATCATTCAATAAACGCTTCTCATTAAGCTCCAACAAGTTTTCCTGCCAAAATTTCAATTCAGCTAATACACATTTTTCATATACTAAATATAGTTTTGAATCCCACGTTTTTCTGTTTTCTATCGCGAAATATATATGCCTCGTCATTAAATTTGTAACATTACCCATAACTGGTGACATTGATATAATTCTTCCGGCAAATTGAGCCAGCATACGTGCGTTCAAATTTGAAAATGATTTTAGTATAATATCAAGAGAATTTTTAGTGTCTTTAATTCTGCGCTCTGGCACCTTTAAAGTAAAATCTTTAGAATCCCAAATCAATCCTAACCATTCTAAACACTGAACCGGTTCAAAAATTGATTTTTCTTCATTGACAATAAATCCAGCCAGTTTAAGTGATGACTTTACAAATTCAGAAGTATCTTTACAATTTTTATAACCTTCATCCATGCCTAATCCATCGTCCAGATAAAGAACAATATTAACACCATTTTCTCGCCAATACTTTACCATTGGTCTCAAACATTTAGTGAATATATAGGGGGCGCTACTCAAACCAAAAGCTAATACAGAAAAGCAGTAAAACTTGTTATTCCAGGAAAAACCTAAATATGTTTGTTGTTCTTTACAGATGTCCAAATGAAAATATCCAGATTTTAAATCAAATTTAATTAGAAAATGATCTTTTTGGAAGAATTCCATTGCAATTTTCCAATCTTCAAATTTTACCTTGTTTTTCAAAACATAGAAATTCAATTCACTTAAATCTAAAATCAAACGCTTTTTACCAGTCTTTTGTGTAGCAACACTGAGAGGATTAACGACGAATGGTTGAAATGGTACTTCTAGAATACAGCCATTGCTAATTAGCTCAGTTATCGCTTCATTTACAAACAAACTATTTTTTAAAGCAGATTTATTATTCCGAAATTTCATTGGAGGGGGTTGTTTCATAAATGGAATTATATAACCCTTTTCAATGGTGTCCAACACAAATTTGTTGGCCCCAATGTGTTTCCAAAACTCTATATGTTTAAATAAGCTTGATTTTACTCCTTTGGCGATTTTTGAAAAATCTATATTATCAAAATATTTAACATGTTGAAAGAGAACATTACTATGACCAAATAGCATTAAATTGTCAACAAAAGAAATATACTCATCTTGTATCTTTTCACTTTGACAAGTTTCCAAAGGTTGGTTTGTTTGTTGCTTTTGGGCAGTTCCTCTTGAAGTGGCCAGTTTGGTGACACTCGTAACAGGTGTCGTATGGGGTCGCCTCGCGGCGACGGAACCTCGGAAAGGGCTGCTGAGTAGCGTTGTAAGGCTGATAGTAACTGTTACTAGTATCAGTAGGGTTGGCAGGTCTAGAAACGGTGGCGGACGGTTTTGAGTAAGGTTTTCCACGGGTTTTCTTTTCTTTGATTGTCTTGAGGGCCCTGCTTTCTGCTTGCCGTAAGCGTTTTTCATCTTCTGAATCTGATGCCAGGTCATCACTTTCGTATTCTCTGACTGTGGACCAGCCTGCTGGCGACTTGTCGGCAATTCGAATCAATTTATTCCTCCTGTTGATTTTAAGAATAAGGCCCGATATCAAATTGGTGCTAACGGAATCTTCCGCGGATGTACGCTTCTGAAGTTTCTGCAATTCGGAAACTATATCTGAGTTGAAGGAGTATTGAATCTGATTCCCTTCCCCCTTAAGCTTAACAGACACCTCTTTCTTGAGCTTCTTAGCTAGGGAGTCGTTCCCGGAGACTAACTCGTTCTTCAGAGAAGAAATCTTACTATCAAAATAAGATGTAAAAAGTTCAAAAGTTTGATCACTTATCTGTGGTACAGAACTAGACTTGGCACCTGAATGTACTGGTGGCTCGTGCAAAAGCAAAGTGTCCTCGTCGTCTGAGTGGTTTTCGGTCATTATGTGTATAACGAAACGGAAGGTATGCTACTCTGTAAAGGCAGAACTTCGAATAACTGGTTATAAAAATATCTTATATTTATAATGAGATTCTGCACGAGAATCACGATCCTACCCTCGTACAAACGGGTAGAATACCTGCATTGCGACATACAATAGCCAATCAAATCATACAATAACAAACCAGGTATGCAACCATGTGCTCATCAACACGTGTTGAACATAAACAAACACAAACAAGTCATGTGCTTCCGATACTATTAATAAATATATATACATGCTTCAAGCAAAAAGTATAAAATACCGAACTCCGAGGAAAAGTTAAAACGAAAAGTCCTTTATTAATATTCGAGTGTTATATGTATATGCAGTGTAAGTCGACTAGTTTAAAAAGTATCAGAGAGCTTGAACATCATGAACTCATGTTAACAATATACTGTTTGGTCAATTTCATTAATAGTTTTGACTGCGTTTTTTTCTCGTCTTTTTTTATCACAAATATAAGAAAATAATCACTGATCGTGAATATAGACATGATAGATAAGAAGACATGATATAAGTGCCAGTGAGACAACTATCTATTTAAGTTAAAATGTATAATAATTAACATCTATAGGTGAAAGAGTGGTCTTCAACACGGAGCATTAGATCACATCGAACCACAAGCTATAAAGGACGCAACAGAAATCATGTAATCTATAAAAGAGGAGGGGGTAATTTTATGCAATGTGCACAAATTTTAGCACTGTTTTCAATAGTTTATATATCTAAAAATTGTAGAGGACAGCATCATTTTGATATTTAGTAAATGTTTTTGTAATGGTTTCTTGATATTTCAACAGTTTGTGATAGTGGTTTTACATTTTTTTCTTGTGTGTATATTTGGTTTTGTGCCTTTTAAAACGACACAACAATTACACGAGTCGTCCATGTAGAGGTATTTAAGGTAGCACATTACAAAGATTTTATAATTCCATCTCCGACGTTTTAAAATGCTGTAACTTTCTTAATAATGCTTGAAAATTTATAAAAGTGGTAGTTTTGGATAGCTAACATATTACTCTTTAAAATTAATGCAATGTTAGTATTAGGCAACAATTATGTAACCAATAATAATGTTAACTGTGTCTAACATATTTTTCACCAAATTTCCACTTTCAAATGAAATTAGCTTCTGCATAGGTATCCCTAGAGGATTGATTTTATTATATGTTGTTCCTATGACCATTATCTACAAACGGTCTCTCAGATTTTAGATAGAATGTATAGAACAAATTTTACACCTAATTAAACATTATCTTCTTTTATGTGGTTAGGATGTTTACACTAATTAGAGATTTGTGAGATAATTGAATACCATAGACACAATCTGAGATACTCTTTTGAAGCCCATGATGTGTTGATTAAGATTTCGTTAAAATTTTCTGTATAGTTAAAGAGATGATAGAGCTAAATTCATTGAAGTAAACTTACCCAGATTTTGCCAATAATTACATAATAATTGATTATATAATGATTGCATAATAAAAATAATCTTTTATCTATCTATATGTATACCTCTTTTATTATTTTCTATGCATTCATAAGAAAGTTACAGCATTTCAAAGGTTAGTGATTGGAAGTAAAAACATCTTTGTATTGTGCTACCTTAAGAGCTTGATATATGTATATGTCGATAAAATTGCAAATAATATAGCGATATTGTGCTGAATTATACAAAAATCATAAGTAATGATGAAATTGTATCTTATTAAAATGTAATCATGTTCTACCTTCTGTCTAAAAGGTAAAAGTAATTGTATCAAGTATAAAATAAAATAGAAAAGATTAGTTTCGTTTCAAGGTTTTAAAAAAATCCATCAAACATTTAAATAGTTGGAAAAAATAATTATTGCTCAAATGTTGCTCGACGTGTGTGTCGTTACACAATCATTACAAAAAAACTGTTTCTGTTTTAAAAATATTGTTAGCTAAAAATATTTTATTACCAATATATCGAAACATATTCACCACTATTTTAAGGTTAAAACTCTATCTCTATGATCTATGCGTATTTCATTCTATAATCGATAATTCTTGATTTAAAATTCATAATCATTACTTTTCGTACAGGACAAACTAAAAACAGAGGATGAACGACAGAATCAGTGCACAGAAGAAACGGACAAAACACTATAACAATGCATGTCAATGCAATCTTGTGCAGTGTGAACTAATTTATTTTAATACATATACCAATTCATGCATGATTGTTATTATACTAATTACCATTTAGACTGGAAATGAAATGTGTTAGGATTTGTGGTTATGTTTGGCGTGTTTATATATTTTTTACTTATCTTTATGATAGTTTACTAATACAGATATTTTATTTACCTTATTATTGAGTTCATTACGAGCATATATATCAGATAAGATAACAGATTACACACGCTTAACATACATGTTTTATGGTCGATATATAGATCCGCATTGCGAGTCAAAGTAATACTACGACTTTTGCATGAAGCATACAAGTGAGTTCGATTCCCGTTGAGTATAAACAATTTGTCAGTATAAAAATCTTACTCTAACACTGATTGGTTCAACTTTTAGACTGATATAAATTTATAAACGTCCGGATATTAGTATTATTCAACAATCTGTCTTAATAGGACGTTGGATCGTAATTGGTCACAAACTCAATAAATAAATTATATATACACATTTTATAAACACCTGAAATGTGTAAAAAACGACACCAATATAAAAAATTTATTGTAATAATCTATTATTTTTGAAAATGGAAAAGCGTTGTTGTCTTCAGTTTTAATTGTATAATTTACAAGATTGTTATATTTAAATCAGAATAGAATGATATGATTCGTTTTACATCATAATCATATAGATAAAGGATATATGTTATCCGAAATATTAATAGATAATTACTGATATGTAAATATATTTTGTTATGATAATATTTTGTAAATAATTATTCTTTCTTGTATTATATTAGTAACATTTTATACCTTTTTTATGCAACTTGTTTTTTGTACTTTTAAAATGTCTGTCGGTGATGGAATATGTGCGTATTTGTTCTGCGGTTTCATGTTGTGTCGACTATTATAGTATTTGTTTTTCGGTTTCTCTGTGACGAATGGTCTTGTGTGTGTTTGTGCTGTATTTCTGCCACGAATTGCTGTCAATTTAGCGACATGTGTTAGCATTGTCATATATATGGGAGGTTCAGGTGATCTTTAAACCAGGTTCAACCCGTAATTTTATTAAGATGTCCTGTAAGAGTTGGCATGGTGCATGCTGGCAAATGGATCTAAGGATATCGGTATGAAAGACTTGTTTAAAATTGTTCGTATTTCGTCGTCGAGATAGGATAAACACAGCCGATCAAGATCATTTGTTTAGCGTGCCCTGTATATAGTAATATAATTATTAACATTTTTTACAAGTCTCTATACTTGAAAAAAAATATTGATATGAAACGTTAACATTGATCTGGATTATGTCAAATGATGACATTCTATGCATACCTTTACACGAGGATTATCTGAATTAATCTTGACAAAATATATGTAAATAACATTACGTTTAAGAATATTGGATGTTCACCTAGAGTTATGCCACTCTGTATACCTAATAGACTAATTATTTTTAATATTGAACAATTTATGTTTGTTATATGTACAAAATATTGTATTTTACCTATTAAATCCTTATATTATTTATATTTTTTATACTGTTTCCTGTAAAATGTAATTGAATACGCACACGCTTTGTCTTATATAGTTGAAGTGTCATCTACGAAAGATGGAAAAAGAAATTGTTTTCACAGAATCTCGTTAATCCAGAGTAATTACTGGCCTTGTACTACATTCTAAGCAATTGAATACACTACAAAGTGCAGGTTAAGTCACATTGGAATTGATTAGTCCGAGTATTTTTTTCGGGACAATGTATTACTTACTATAAACATGGTATTTTTTTCAAACTATTATATGTTTTTGATAATTGTATATAATTGTCCTTTGTTTATCTGTTTGAGCGTTTGTGCTTGTCGAGTTTTACGCACTTCCCGTATTCTTATCTACCTAAACGTTTGCTATTTTTGCTAAAACACTAAAAGTGGTTCACTCAATTATTAGCAGACTTAAAAGCGAGTTTAATGGGTTTAATATATGAAGCTGAATCAGCTTTCCCATCTGGAGCAAATGAAATCCATTCTGGTTTAAGATGGGGTTCATGTTGCATAGTATTTTTTTTTCTATTTTGATTTACAAACTTTTGTTTGTCTTTTAATTGCGTTTCGCTTTTGCCTTTGTATAATCAATTTATTTTCGACTAAGTTAAGTGTTTGAATAATCATTTCGCATCTTCCGCCTTTGTTTTTTTAATCTTTTCCATACATATAGATTATAACATGGCATTTTCGTATTAGACCCCTTATCAGCCCTAGGTCATGATATCAGCCGAGAGCCAATAGGCTCGAGGGATGATTTTGATCATGAAAAAATAATGGACATGGAAAATTCTCGTTTGTTGTATGTTTAGTTAGCATATACTTACAAATTTCTTGTTGCAAACAAGATATACGCCGGACTATTCAAAGGAATTTACCATACAACCGACACGAATTGAAAAAGACAAACAAGCAATTTTTATCCAGATGTTTGGTTGAAATGTTTCACACAATAATGGAATTTTGGGATTCTTAGTCAACCAAAGGCTACGCATGAGTCTGAAATGACAACTAATTTATGAATGACGGTCGACAAATAGAGACATAGAGGCTACACCTAGCAGGCAGGTTGCGGTTTGGCATTGAAAAAGTATTCAGTATATCAGTTCAGCGAAACAGACATCCGTTCAGATATGGGTTTTACTTGCAAACCCCCAGCCCATAAACTGTTTTTTATTCATCATGTGCATTTCATGCTTAATAATTCTGTTGGAAATGTTTGTTTCTAATAGCAAAAAGAGTGGACATGATTATTGTTTTCAATTCCAGATACGGCCATAATATTGTTTTCGGCAAAAATCAGGGTCCGAATTTTCTCTTTCAAATATCTCATATCAGACTGCCCCCTCAAATTGAAGACTTTAAATCTGACTGGAGTTAATTGGCTGGTTTTCATTAGTCAGCTATGTTAATAATAAGCTTTGGTGTGTAGGGTAAAACATGTTTTCGAAGTTAAATAATATTGCTGTGCACTTTTTTTTTCGTGAGACTCAGAGTGTAATAGAGGATTATTTTCTGTTTCTTGGAAATGTATTATATAAGTTAATAAGTTCTTGATCAATCCTTTGTCGCTTTAAATTCGAAGGTGACATGATTGTCATCCTCATCCTAACCAATGTGTTACTGTAATTTGAATTTCAAAATGACTAAGAGACGTTTTTTTCGACGCACTGTTCAACTCCGCCTAGCGATGCACATGACTTTGAAATCATCAATAATATATTAGAGTAAACTAAAGCCAAACATATCTTTATAAGTATTTTGTATAAAAACTAAGTACACAGGAAATGACAAATTTAACAAAGTCTAGTCAGAATAATCATTTTACAAAATAATCTTGACTTATAGTTAACTGCTAGTAGTCTGTTGTTATTTATGTATTATTGTCATTTTGTTTATTTTCTTTGGTTACATCTTCTGACATCAGACTCGGATTCCTCTTGAACTGAATTTTAATGTGCGTATTGATATGCGTTTACTTTACTACATTGGTTAGAGGTATGGGGGAGGGTTGAGATCTCACAAACATGTTTAACCCCGCCGCATTTTTGCGCCTGTCCCAAGTCAGGAGCCTCTGGCCTTTGTTAGTCTTGTATTATTTTAATTTTAGTTTCTTGTGTACAATTCGGAAATTAGTATGGCGTTCATTATCACTGGACTAGTATATATTTGTTTAGGGGCCAGCTGAAGGACGCCTCCGGGTGCGGGAATTTCTCGCTACATTGAAGACCTGTTGGTGACCCTCTGCTGTTGTTTTTTATTTGGTCGGGTTGTTGTCTCTTTGACACATTCCCCATTTCCATTCTCAATTTTATTATAGGCTGGACATTTATTATAAGACCGTTCGATTGTGTTTTTGGACAACACACTGTTATTATGTGTGCCACATAATGATGAAACTTATGTCTTACAATCTTAAAGTATACGTTGGTATTTTACGAAACGCAAGCTATTGAATAATGTATCAACTAAAAAATTTATAACCCAAATGAAGACACTTTTGGAATGATACTACAGAGAAATTGAAAGTACGCAACTGAAACAGCTGAGAAATTTATTTTAACATTGTTGTGTTTAATTGAAATAATTACCTCAATATGCACATTTATCAAAAAGAAATAACTTTTGACATATTTTTGACTAAATCTATTTTTCCGGACAATGAATACTTTATGATGCTGTTGAGAGCAACTGATGAGTCTGTTGTCCCAAACGTTTAAACTGGTATGTTTGATGATATGTTAGTAGAATACGAAATGCATTATCTAATATGTTAACAGAACTATTTATATAAACAAAAAAGGACGTTACAATGTCAGATATCGGATAATGCCCTTTCCAAATGAAACAAACAAGTTAAGTCCAAAAGTGTAGTTTTTCTCGAGTATTATACACTAATCACATAATAATAATAATAATAATATGTTTTATATCATTTAAACAGGGTCCTTTTATATTTTTGTTTCACTGTTGTCTGAACGAGCAGGTATTTATTATAACAATAGAAAGCAATAATGAGACGTAAAATGAACGTTGATTGTATTTGTAACACTGATTTAAAGTTAATTTCAATATCACACAATACATCACATATTCATGAAAAAGAAAAAGACTTAATATAATTTCAATGCAAGTCCCTGCATGGTGAAAACTTCAAACGTTCACCATCATGTTAAGTTCGGAGACATTCTATGATTATCAATGCGACACATATCAAACATAGTCCAAAAGAAATATATGTATGCAACTATTTGTAACATTTTTGTTGTTGCTTCATTGACCAAAGAAGTGAAACAACAAAAATACCGAACTCCAAGGAAAATGCAAAACGGAAGGTTCTTTAATTTGTCAAACGGTAAAATCAAAAGCTCAAACACATCAAATGAAAGGAAAACAACTGTCATATAACTGATTTCAGTCAGGCATTTCCTTGTGTAGGCAATGATGTATTAAACCTGGTTTTGTAGCAAGCTGAACCTCTCACTTGAATGACAGTTGCATATAATTACATTACATTGACAAACATGTGTGAAACAAAATGAACAGACAATCGTAGTTAAAAATGTCAAAAAATTGGTACAACAGTCAACTATGTTTTATAATATATATAAACAAAAGGAAAAAATGTCAAGAATGCAAAAAAAAAATGCCTATTGAAAAAACACATTTAGAAAAGAGAAAGACAAGAATACACAAATTAACGGTAGCACAATAACACGACGGGATGTATAGCTACCGGGTCACGCCAAAAAGATATTACCAAAAAATGACTTAACAGTAAGTTAATTATTTACAAAGATAAATGAAAGAACAACATTACACGTTAGTAAGACAATAAACCACTTTCTGAGCAGACATTGGTGGTGGTTTAAACAAAAAATCAGTTGGAAAATGAATATCCCATATGCAGGGTAAAAGTTGTAAACTGTTACCAAGGTGGGTTAAACTGATAATCATCAGATTAGATCGTCTCGTTTGTCACTAATTCTGGTACTGAGACAAACTCATATGTCAAATTCAAGGTTTAAGTCTAAAAATGAGGCATCAGAAGCCATATCTGCTGTTTCCGTAATGTCTAGTTCTGTAGTATATATTTATGGAACCCAGCATAAAAGTTTGGATTGGTAATGTAAAGAACATCATCAAAATATCTGTAAGCGAAAGTAAATGATCTGGTTTCTGTGATCGTCTTCTTTTTGACAAGTGTTTGAAGGAACTCCGACTCATATGAAAACTGGAAGAGATGGGCAAAAAGCACAAAAATCGTTACCATAGGAATGCCAACAAATTGTTGAAAAAGAAAACACCTCCATATTCAACATATTAGTTGTCAAGAGGAAGCTTTAGCATATTGATCTCTTGTTTTGTTGTGTAAAAATGAACAAAGTCTGTATTGTTCGCAAACATTTTTAAAGATTAACGTATTAGAAAAGTACATTATCCACTATTTTCAGTATCTTTCAATATTTCTGTGAACTGTAGGCAGCAATAAAAACCGGGTTTCAAAGTCAATGGGAGCTTGTACATGTTGTAGTATGTGTTCCCAGATATTCCAATAATTTTTAAGACTCTACTTTCAAAATAAATATGATACTTTAAATAAAAAAAACGTTTAGTTTCTTTTATTCTGAATTTAGTTAATAATCGTGTGGTAGATATAAGTATGCTGCCTACAGTTCACTGAAAGCTATTACAAAAAAAATAGTCGTCTTTTTGTTTATTGTGAGGAGATGAAAGAAAGGCATTTTAAGTTCGTTTGTATATTTTGACGATGATGTGAACTTCCGAAGAAAAGTTTTATTGATCATACTCGTAATAAGTTAAATCATAACATAATCATAATACTGAACTTAGAGGAAAGTAAATTCGGAAAGTCCATAATCACATGACAAAATCAAATAACAAAACGCATCAAAAACGAATGGACAAGAACTGTCATATTCCTGACTTGGTACAGGCATTTTCTAATGTAGAAAATGGTGGATTTAACCTTGTTTCATAGCGCTAAACCTCTCACTTGTACGACAGTCGCGTCAAACTTAATAATATTGATAATGATGCGTGAATAAAACAAACAGACACAATAGGTAAAAATGTCACAAATAAAGGTACAACGTCTTAATTCGGTAGGTCACATTCGTGAAAAGGGAACGGGATCGAAGTTACGACATAAGGAACATATCCGATATCATCTTTATAACAGATATTCCATAATGGTCAACCAACTCGTGATGGTGTACGTAAAATTAACGAATTGATGATTTCAGCATCCCAACGCTTCACTATTGGGAAGTTGAAATCATCTCTTTTGTCGTAAATTTTTTTTTTCAACCGACCCTCATAGTCAATTTCTAGATATACATCCTAATCAAGTGGCAAAATCAAGAGCTCAAACACATCAAACGAAGGGATAACAACTGCCATATTCCTGACTTGGTACAGGCATTTTCAAATGTAGAAAATGGCGGATTAAACCTGGTTTTAAAATATTGATCAAAAATGATAAGAACAGTGTTGTTACTATTTGATCTAAGACCGCATGTACGTGTGTCAATCAATCCTTTCGTGCTACCAGCAAATACTAAATCGAAACGTTTCATCTGATTTCGGATAGATATACAATTCAGATCAGCATCACTACTGATGACAACAAGGTTGTTTCTTACAATATTGGCATTTGTAAATTGAGAGAAAGTGCAGTTTTTTGGCAGTTTTCCTGGGAGTCTTAAACGTTCCGAATATTTTCTAGTAGAGTTCTACATTGTTGTGGGCGAAAGTTATATTTATTGCGATTCATGTGTGGATCATAAATTTATTAATCTTGGCTAAAAGAAATGTTTAGATGACATATTTTATTATAGACGACGTCTGTTTCAAAAGTATTTCTGGTCAGAGTTGTTCGAGCCAGAACGATTTGTGATCTTCGATATTTTATGGGAACATTCAAAACTGATAGTTTGAAGAGAAACTAAAGAAACGCAAATCGACAAAAAGACAAAACATTCCATCACAACATAAAAACATCAAACTAAACAAAAATGGTATGATTTCAAATCCTTCAGTAGGGCTACCATATCCTGTTCCACATATGACACCCCGTTGTGTGAATTCTATCAAATATGCTGATTAGTCAAACCAAGCAATTAACCTACAAACAACAGGTGAATAGTAAGCAACTACTTTAGAGAAGTGAAACATCACCAAATCCGTAAGCCAATGGCCATGCATTTATTTTGTATCCTAAAACTGTTATAATTTTTCTTAAAAAGAATGCATTACAACAACAAATAGAAATTATATTAACAAAACAAGTACGGGTTGTGTTGTCTGAGAAATTGTTTTACTCCAATTGTTTATTTTTAGCGAAATATTGATAAGATCAGTCAGTACATGCATACAAAAAATATATAATGCAGAGGAACATGAGCAAATGCATGTTATTGAGAAAGAATAATATGCTCTTTAACTTTTTCTTTATTTGGCTTTTTTAACATGTTTGATTCGAGCGCCACTGATGAGTCTTTTGTAGTCGAATCGCTCGACTGGCGTAAATACAAAATGTAATCCTGGTATCTATGATGGGTCTATTGTGAATATAATTCACATTGCATATAAAAGGGCCAATTGGACCGAGTGTTGATGATACAGCACAAACAAACAAACTTATAACAGTTTAAAAAAATTCTGCCATGTTGTCAATACGAATAATTTCATCGTGTTCTTATATTTTCAATGTTTTATTTATATCATGTCATAATATTATATATGCATTTTATATATATATTTATATATATATATATATATGAGTTATGTTTTACTTCATTTAGGTCAGACAAGGTTACCGTCATTATCAGAGACGACGTCATGCCAGTCGCTTGGACTTAAAACTATCGACTGAGTCTACTAATTTTGTGAGTATATGTGAGAAGTATATACAACGATTCTATTTCCTCAAGTCTTTAGCTGGTATTGTTTATATATTAGTATCATTATTTACACTAGAGATATCATTCATAAACAAGTAGGAGTACATTTGTATACATGAATGAGTTAAACAATGAATAGTATATCATCGAACTCAAGACAAAATGTACACATGCTCTATATTACTTCTGATAGATTTAAATGGGAAAATTTTATGTTTCTGGCCGTGTACACTAGTACTGATACTCTCAGTAGTGAAACAATTTATAAACCTGCATAACTTAATTATGTAATTAAGATGTTCTAGCCCTACAGGAAATCTCTCAACTAACAGGACTTGGCTTATCACAATACCGTTGGCAATAATTCATCCAGTTATGCTGATGATAGAATTATGGAAGGACATATTTAAATAAATATATTGCATGAAAATCTTATGACCAAATTAGAATTTTAAAAACAATATTACACAGACCAATGATAGTTACTTTGAGAGACTCCATTAACGTAAAATTATTAGTTTAAAAAAGTCCAGTCGGTCGACTTTTCCGATTCTTTAACCTATTTTAACAATGGTCAGTAATAAGTGAGAATAGAAAGGTTGCGTATACATCTCTTTTCTAAAGATATCGCTTGAAAAAAATGTACGTTAAAACCAAGTCAAACCAAATGATATTCACAAAAATAAACGGCTGTTGTTGTCTTAAAAATTTTTCTACTCGAACGAACGTTATTACTAAGACAATTATCAATGTATACTTATAAAGAGAGGGTTTGGAGAATCTATCCGCATGATCCATAACATAAAATCAATACATGTCAGCAAAAACAACACACAAACAAAGTAACATGTGTATTATTATTAACTAATTTGAACCCTGTTTTTATAATCTATTTCAAAAACATTTATTTTTGATACAAACCCTATTTACTATGAAATTGTTTATTTCTTTTTTATAGAACAACCTTTAAATACAGACGTCCGTCAACAACGACATCTGTATGGACAAGAATTAGAGAGAGAATGAGAAAATATATAATAACACATGTGCAGTACATTTTTTTTTTTATTAAGCAATTCAGCTTAATGCATAATTATTAGGAAAATGCTTGATCAAATTTTTGTTAAAATCTGTCAGCATAGCGTTTAGTGTCAGTGTTTTACAAGGTTTAAATTTTTAAAACTTTTACAAATACTTATATTCTTAAACCAATATTTCATTTTTAAACCATAAGGCTAAACACGAGCATTTCAACTAAATAACAAATGCGATCAAAATATTAGAATTACCATTGTTTATACATATTAGTTTTTTCTTATTGTTTAATAATAGAGAGGAGACAATCATTGTATAAGGAATATGCAGTAGGATAACTCCACATTCACATCAAATATTCATAAACTTATTGTTAATATGAAACATAATGCCATTATTTGAAATTATCCATTCAACATATTATCATTATGGAAATTGCCCGTGTAGTGAACCCTATTAAGATGTTTTTCTTTAGTATAACATAGCATAAAAGGCATGTACAAAAACCACTTCATCTTTAACTGTGATTATTCGTCACAACGTGCATTAATGTCCAAGACCTCTAGACGAGGTAAAACAACCAACAGTCTTAACTATCAACTACATAAATAACAAAAAGTGAATCGTTTTGTTTGTATTTGTCATGTTCCTAACTTTCAAATTCAAGTTAATTTGAAATTAAATTAAGTTTTCAAATCTTAAAAAAATGTTATGCATTTCTTAGCAACCTCTGGAATTTGTCTTTTCCATCCGATCTGTGCATATGAACGGATAAAACCTTCCATTTTTTGGGTCAGAATTATCATTTCACAGTTTTCACAGTCCTTGAGTAATGTTGACTGTATAATATGACCAACACTAAATTAACTTATTTTTGTTGTATAAATGATACGATTCATTATACGTTTAAATGTCGATACTAATAAAAGAGGTTACGGATACTATTTATATTAACAGCATATCAATGTTGGAATTTCTTATATACAATATATCATTTAAAATATTGATACATAAATGAATAAGATTCATTCATCTAGTCGACGCGTGCTTTAGTAATGAAAACAATAATTGAATTAGTGTGATAATTCATATAAATAACTGATAGTGTGCTTAATGCTAAATACTTGAACACACACAGAAATGGAGATCGACTAGCATAACAAAATTGTTTAGTCAGAGTAATCGTGCATGCTGTACTCAGGCCATGCACATTGTAGACTAAGAATATTTTCGTTGTGTATCATTATCGTATCGTTAGTGTATATAATAGATAGTTTAGTTTGTCAATTTGTATATACTTCCCCGATTAGAAAATACATTGGAGTTCTTTTTGATTTGTATAGTTTTGACACCGATGATGTTTTATCAGTTGATTAATGTATCCTTCATTTGTCCGATTTCACAATGTCGGAAACAGATTCTATGTTTTTTTGCATGCAGACTAAATGTATTTTGAAGTGAAAATATAATAGATATTTACAATGGATATATTAACATTGAAAATAAGTGAAAAACAGTAACAATCAATAAAATCTAATAAACATAAGAGTGATCCCAAGTAAAATAAGACTTGTAATATCCTAGACTATACTGATTGAATGATTGCTGTTTGCCAAACTTGAAGTAGTATCAAACCTATTGTATAGGTTGGTAAACGAGGGTAAATATTTTAGTTAAAAGCAGACGACGGAATACTATTCAATTTATGTATGATAATATTTTTGTACTTTTTTCCATCTTTTAATGTTCTGAACATTCTTGAAGATCTTTACTCGATTTTCCATAAATGTACTCGTTGGTTGTCGCACCTGTTGTTCACAGTAAAAAGATGTTATATTTTTATAATAAGGAATCTAAAATGAAGCTACACATAAACATAATGACACGGCCCTGATTTATGTGCTCTGGTAAGAAGTCTACAACTAATATTTCAGTACTTTTAACTAGTTCCGCAACTACTATTAACGAGCTTATCATTAACATTTGTAATAAAAATATATGAAACTGTTGGAATTCAACTGTTTGTAGAGTGTATCAAATTCATTTGATATTCAAGGTAAATAACGTGCTTCTGATGATCATTTTAGTTCTGTTTACAGATTGATTTTTCACCTCTTTACACTACACTTCCATACAATCTTGTCAAACAAAAGTTTTCGTATAAGATTCAAGGATCATTTGGTAAATCGGAATGCAAATATATTTGCTGCAACTTATTTAAAGCCTTTTTTCTATCTGAGAGAGGTAAATATGATAGATCCACTACTGGTGCGATGAGATGATTGTAGCTGTTAAGTTTCTCTTTGTCATTGCGGTGACCTTTATAGCTGACTTTGCGGTATGGTTTTTACTCTTTTATGAAGGTCGTACGGTGACCTATTATTGTTTATTATGTCTCTTGTCAAAAGTTGTCTCTTTGGTAATTATACCACATCTTTTTTTTTTATTCAAGACAAGCCCAGAGGTTGCACCTAATTTAAACGCAATGTAATGGCCAGTCTTTACATTTATATTTCCAAACTGACATTTGTGATATTGAAACATGTTTCTGTCCTTGTCTAATATATATATTTTTACCTTTATCTTATATTTGTTTGCATTGAACTATATCATGTACATCAACTATTCGTACATGTATGACAATTTTAGAAACGATTATAAAAGACTGTGGATTTGATTTTTATACTTCTTAAAATATGGAATATGAAGTGCGTTTGGTACATTTATATATTTATAATTGATGTAGCCTTGCACTGGATGGAAAAAATGTAAACATATCTAGAGAATTTTGTTTAATCTTTTTTTACCATTGCAATCCATTCGTTTGATGTGTTTGAGCTTTTGATTTTTCTGTTTGATTAGGGACTTCCGTTTTGATTTTTCATCGGAGTTCGGTATGTTTTGTTAGATTTTTTTTTAACAAACACATAATTACATGTATTTATTTTTATTATACTTGATAATGAATACAGTTGTACATATGATGATTATCCTACACGGTACAGGATACATGAAATTTGATTTTCACCTAACCTTAAAAAGCAATTTGTCAATAACGAAGACAGATACCTTTCTGGTTTCAAAGTTTAAACATGTTAATAAAAACTTTTAAAATGCATCAAAAACAGTCTACCCCTGTTTTCGTTCGAAGTTATAATATTGAGTACTAACCATATAATAAATACATAAATATACTGACTGACTTTAAAAACGCAACACTCATTTTGTGGATTTTATTTTACCAAATCATTTTTGATCCTCATACAACTCCTATTCATGCTCATCATACTTCTTTCTCGTTCGAAAATATCAACATCTGACTAACCTGTGGCTATTAAACATACCGGATTATTGAGATGGCACAAATTTCAGAAAGCGAAATTTTGAGCCAATAAAAGATTTGTTTCATTTTTTTTTTTCTTTGTGAAAGAGTTCGTTCAATCCTTGGCCACACTTAAATATCTAAAAAAATATTGCATCTCCATATTGCCAAGACTGAGGAATAAAAAACTGAATCAACCCATTAGAATACGGCAAACAGGAAAACGTGAACGTACTGCAACAAGACTATTTGACGTCAGAAACTCATCTTACTGTCCTTCCGACAATGATACCGGTAGACGGGGTTTGTTGAAGACCATCAATGACCATATCAACATGTCGTGACAATGCAATGTCAATAGAATTTTATTACACAACGTCATTTGCGAGACAGATATTCGGCCGCAACGTCAACTGCTAACCAAATTGATGAATGAAAATGTTTCCCATTAACTGAACTGCCAAAGAAACGACTGCAGAAAAACATTTAGAGCCTTAAAGTTTCAACCGCATAATTGCCAAAACTCATTGAAATTGGTGGAACAACGGCAAAATCAGAAGGTGCAAAACTAAAACCAAAACGTGGCGAACAGAATTGGTTGACCCTACTGACAATCATTTTGGCGTTTGTTACAGGCAATTATTGCTTTTGACGGTGACACATTCATTGGTAAAGGGAAACTCATGGTTTCAGTGTATACCACAATATTTGAACATTGAAAATGACGTAATCAATTTAACTTTCGAACTGCATTTGTTTTTAAACATTGAAGTAATGAAATAACTTTCCGTTCATAAGTTTGTTAAAAAAAATGCATATTTGAAAATGGGAATTAAAAAGAACAATCTAGTGTTGCGTTTCTTAAGTCGGTCAGTATAAAACGTCTAGTGTCTACATGGTGATGGCTATTACTACTTCAAATTTGTGTTTGTCTACACCTGTGTTTAAAGTATTGATAATAAAAACTTGTTTGCCATTCTTTTTTACTTATTCTTCTTTTTCGTATTTCTTTACATGATATTCATGAGATTAGAACTTCATCTCTTAGACATGAAAAACATTTTTTATCATTTATTGTTTTTTTTTAAGGAAAATATGACTTGGAGTTCAAAAGGTGAGTATATTTTCCCAATATATCAATACAAAATAAGCATAAGATTTTTTAAAAGGTCTATATAATAAGAATATGGCTGGTGCAAAACAATTAGCACATGCATACTTAGGAGGGATCCCAAATCTAGGTAATTTATTTTAAAAGAAAGTCCACCAGGATTAAAGACGTAATATTGTTCTTGTGAACATTTCTATAGACTGAGGTGATATAACGCATTGCAACATACCATATATGAACATTTTTAAAGGTTGATTCAAGTTAGAAAGGCTAGTTTGTAACCTACATAGAGAGTATTTCACTAGATATATGTTAAAGACTAGAGCTAAGGTAGTGAGGTTTATTTTTATACTTGTAACGAGAAACATATTTTACAAGATAAATGTATGAAGACTGGACACATTCAAGGAAATATTATAAATATATTTGCTCCCCAAAGCAGCTTTATGTCAATTTTAGCATAGCATTATGCCAATTTAATTTTTTGTCATCAGCAGTTTTTCTTTCTGTTTTTATGTTTTTCATGGGTGCACATTGAGGAGAAACAAATACTTTCACGAATATTGCTCGCCATAGACAAACGAAGACTACTGGATTCGGAAATTGAGAACTGCAACACCATATAGTTCCAATGACAACATTGATGGTATAAGAATTATACCTTATCCTTCTTGTAGCTTAGTGAATGTGATGAACATTTTCAACTCTACTATTTGTCTTTTTCGCACCATGCTTTATTCATACCCCTTTTCAACACTCCATTCTCTGCACAACTAATGTGTGAAAACCACTGCTACCTAACTGCATTCGAACCAATACAAACTTACAGCTATCATTTCAGATATTGCAAAGCACAGACTTTTTCAAAACAGTTAGCATTGACAAATGTGAAAAGGAAAAAAGATTATAACTTAATCTTTTTTGCCACCAAGGTCTCGATGCAGAATTTCTGGAGATGATATGTGATTAATGAACGTCAATCGCTTAATTTTGTTTTCGGGACGGCGACTTAATAGCAGAAAGCAAAAATTAGGACATCCATATGAGATAATGCATGTTACACGAAAAAGAAAGAATGCAATATTATCCGTGCAGCAAATCATGAGAGACAGACACTTTTGAAATGTAGACAGAAAAACTAAAACATTATATGCAAATATTCCAAGATTTGAAGAAAGCCACTTCATATGTACTAATCTCATTATAACAAAAACCTTTTCCTTTTATCATACATTTATGATGATCTCGCTTATTTCGCCAAATTTCTGATAGTGAAGAATTCAAAGTCAAAATTATAAATTCAACTGGAGAAAAGGATGATAATTAAAAGTTGATTTCATACACTAGTTACATGTATCATGCTCAAATTATGTTAATTGTCCGCTGTTTGGAAACCTGTTAACAAGAATATGTATGCATTTTTGGTAACTTCCCGTTGATATTGCAATGATGTTTGAATAAATTAATTTGGTATGTCAGCAGCGTCGTTTCATATTTTAAAGGTAATTTTATTTCGATGACATCGAATGAAATTTACTTGGTATCACCTTAGTCATATCCAAACTGCAAACTAGGGGATATGTCGGGTGACCTGATAAAATTTCTAAACTTAAACCTTGTAGACTATGAGAGTTAAGTACTAACCGAAACCATGGAAATTGCATGGTATAAACTTATGAAACTACGATACTATATGTGGGGAAACAAAGTAAAATTACAAATATACCCATCTCCAAGGAAAATTAAATATAGAAAGTCCCTTAACAAATGGCAAAATCAAAGCTCATTACATCAAACGAATCGAAAGCAACTGTCATATTCTTTACTTGTGCAGTCATTTCATTATGAAGAAAATTGTTATATAGCTAGACATGGAACGCCATAACTGTCTTATGTGACATATTCTATTACATGTTGTGGATATTTTATTATATGAAGGTGTTTATTTTTATTATAAGATGGTGCTGTAGTGTAATACGGTGGTGCTTTTGTATTATGTGAAGGTGATTTTGGTATTATAAGAAGTAGGTTTTTTAATGTGATTGTGCTTTTGTATTATAAGAAGGAGCTTTCTATTATGTGATGGCTCTTTTTCATTAAAAGTTGTTTTTTTATTATGAGAAGGTGGTTTTCTATTATAAGAAGGTGTTATTTTTTATTATACGAAGGTGGGTTTTTATTATTAGAAGGTGGTATTTAATTATAAGAAGGTGCTTCTTTTAATGTTCTGGGCGTTCCCGTAATTAACCGGAGGTGTGGCGTGTCGCATGATTTTAAAACAGGACCGGACCAATTCGCTGTTTATTACTTTATTCTTTTTTTTTTGTTAGATTTGCACAAAATATTGTTAGGTATCTCTTAGGTCTTAAAATATTGAAATAATTTACCAAATAACAAAAAAAATCTTTCTATTTATATCTCATCCGGTCAATTTCCTGTCACAATTCAGGCAATCGTTCTGTCATTAGTGTAACCTGGGTATATCGCCGAAAATGATGCCGAGTCAGCGGATGGTCGAATTCCGATATATTGGTAGACATCACTTATCAATTATATTTAATTGTTTTTTATTGTTTCAAATATTATACATGTTATAATCTATAAAAAGTTTTAATGACTTAATTAATAAAAAAGCACCTTCTTACAATACAAAAAGTACCTTCTTATAATAAAAAAAACACCTTCGTATAATAAAAAAGCACCTTCTTACAATAAAAAAAGTACCTTCTTATAATAAAAAAAGCACCTTCTTACAATAAAAAAGCACCTTCGTATAATAAAAAAGCACCTTCTTACAATAAAAAAAGTACCTTCTTATTATAAAATACCACCTTCTTTGATTAAAAGGCACAATCTAATAATAAAAAAGCACCTTCATATAACGAAATATCCACATTATATAATAGAATATGCCACATAAGACAGTTATGGTGTTCCATAGCTAGCTGAATATTTTATTTGGATGAAAATGGCATAAGAATAAAATTAGGAACTTGACGTGTTAAAGCCTAGATGGCGGCTTATCGAAAACATGAAAAAATTACACCTTAGATGTGTAGGTCAGTGTTTTCAGTAAATAATTGAGAATATAATACGTTTTAGTTTAATCAGTAATGCCATAAAGTCGTTGAAATTTAGTTGTGAATATTCTATTTGAATCAGCACTAGTTATGATGAATGTATTCAACAATCACTATGTTAAAACGGAATGAAAATATCGAATAGTCCATTGCTCATTGTTTGGACATCTGTCGATTTCACGCGTCATATAGACCATCCAACATCAACGAAACGATCGTCGCACTTTAGCTGATTATCGTACCTAGGTGTCTTAATCGCACCTCCCATTTTATATATTTAGATAATTTATAAAAAAAAAAAATAATAGAGTGAAGAAAATGCACACGAAAACTTATACAATCTTGTTAAATAAAATATAAAAAAAATAATTGCTTTAAGTACATGTTTTTAATTCGTTCTAATAGTCATTATATTTACAAAATGTTTGGAACTGAAATATGAACCCACAAA
>CM034350.1:117657592-117758976 GCA_019925275.1 Mytilus edulis | reverse complement strand
ATATTCCTATTGACAAAGTTCTTAGATGTATGGCTTTAGTAGAATGTATATTATCTATAAATATCTTTTTTTACTCTTTTTCATTTAGGTTTATTATTACAAATGCACCGTATTTATGTACACACCTTTGAGATACTATTAACAAGTTTGACTGCTCAGGAGATTAGAAAATTTAAAATGGGGCATACATTCTACATGGCAGTATTTTTCTTCTGGGGGTCAACATTTTATCCAAGATTGATTGATTGATTGTTAGTTGCTTAACGTCCAGTGGCAAATATTTCATGCATATTCAGGACGAGAACAAGTTCACAACAAATACAATAGGCAGGTCTTTTCACAACAGAGGCCAAAAGGGACGATAGCCGGAGCAATTTCGACTGCCACCGGAAAATGAGGGCACATTGGATAGGGACAGAAATTTTGTTTTACAACAGGACACCTACCAGCCCTCAAAGAGTTGTTGTAAGGGTTCTTAACGTGCAAAGAGTGTGGCACTTTCTTTACACGAGACATCGGATTTAACGTCCCCATTCTGACCGGACGTGACTGCGAACTTAATACATCACGCACAGCTTAACGGACACCCCACTTCGGCAAGCGTTTTACTGCCGGTCGGGAGAAGACCAAGTGACCATATTTCTATTCCCCAGTCACCCTTGGGGGTTTTATCCAAGACAATGTCGACCTAACTACAGAAACAATAAAAGTTCTCCGTATGACTTTGGTTGGCTAAAAGGCAACATCGGTCCGGTATGATGTCATCCAACTTTCCACAAGATTTGAGCTGTTCACGCATTGGTATAGGTATAGGGGGAGGGTTGAGATTTCCAAAAAACATGTTAACCCCGCCGCAATTTTGAGCCTGTCCCAAATCAGGAGCCTCTGGCCTTTCTTTGTTTTGTATGATTTTTTATTGGAATTTTTTGAGTATATTTCGAAGCGTAGCATGACGTCCATTATCATTTCAAACTAGTACATTTTTGGGCCAGCTGAAGAACGCCTCCGGGTTTGGGAGTTTCTTGCTGCATTGATGACCCATTTGTGGTCTTCGGCCGTTGTCTGCTTTTTGAACGGGTTGGTGTCTCTTTGACAAATCCCTCATGTCCATTCCCAATTTTTAATTCAATCGTATATAGTAGATCTTGTGTCCGCTTTGAGCAAAACCTCTGCTGTACTGTTATATGCCCAAGGAAGTTGTCTTTGTATGGATATATTGACCGATAAGAATGATGAGATTACAAGTTAAAATGAAGCTAAAATATTCCGATATCGCAATATTCCGACACCTAAATGGTCCAACATCCCATTGGTCCGACGTTTCGATCATTTAGGTTATAAGCTAACGGGATTTTAACATAAGAAAGCCAAATAAATATTGGGATAACCTTGTCCTCCGTTTGAAGCGGTGCCAAAGTAGCCGAACGTCATCACTAGCGTAATTTGAAAAAGTACAAACTACTTTGTCAAGTGTTGTTTAATTAATTAGATATCTCAAGATACACGGCGGCCGACTAAAGTAAAATCAAACACAGTTTGACGTACAATGAGTGATCATTTTTTCCTTGTGATGTTTTATATTAAAATTGTCACAATTTTGTTGATATAAATATACTAGTAGCACTTTACTCATTTCAGTAATGTTAGTTAGTACTCTTATCATATCTGATTTAGTGATGTAAATGAAATTGCGGTATGATCCAGACTCAACATATTGCACTACAATAATATAAAAAAAGCTGCCCTATTGTTGTCTGATCTTGAAGCGGTTGGCAGGCTTTCAAACTAACAGGAGACCATAGGCTTCCTCAATTTTATTGTTCAGCTCATCATGGGACTTTTCTTATCAATTAAAAACACGTCATATGTTATATTTCCCCCTTGCTTCAAATATATTGTTTCGGATTATTTATATCAAATTTGCAGATATATGTTTGTAAATACGTGCAATCAAATGATATGGAGGTATTATAATATTTAGATAATGCAAGGGCGACTACAGATACATTTGTGTGACTTAATGGTTGATTTTCAAAGACTCCGAGAGAAAACGTTACGTAACATGCGTTATCGTTAACATCAACCAAAATTAATTAATAATATGATAGAAATATATTTTCCCAACAGTAATACAGCATTCCTGTAAAATTGTTTCGTTTTTGCATTTGTTTTAACTTGATTTTTCTACTGGAAGAATCTGTGAATTGAAATTGCACCCATGACCTTTGACCTCGATTTAAAAAAAAGTGCACCATAATTTCTTTTGACGACCGGGATATTTAGAAAGTACACATTCTTAGCTTTCCAGTGATATATAATTTAGCCGTGTGTTAGGTAGGTGCATTAAAAATGTAAATTTGGCTCTCATATCACTCGCCTACTACGACACATCAGCAACACAACATTAAAATTTAACACCTACAGAAACGAACTATAATATAACAATGGCCAATTTCCTGACTTGGTACATTTAAAAAACAGATGGCGGGTTGAACCGTGTTTTGTGGCATGCCTAACTTCCCGCTTTTATGGCAATGTTAGATATACTATTAACATGACAACATTACATGATAGGACTTCAATACAAATAAATGGGAGAACATATAGGACAGAGAAACACACGATAAATAGCTAACACATTTAAAGATACCGGGTTTAAAATTTAATACGCCAGACGCGCGTTTCGTCCACACAAGACTAACCAGTGACGCTCTGATGACAAAAGTTCTAAAGCCAAAACAAGTACACAGTTTAAGAGCATTGAAGACCAAAAGTTCCCAAAAGTTGTTTCTCTTTTCTCGTTTTTATATTGATAAGATCGTTGGTTTTCCTGTATGAATTGTTTTACACTAATCATTTGTGTAGCCCTTTATAGCTGGCAGTTTGGTGTGAGCCAATGCTCCATGTTAAAGGCCGTCTTTGACCTATACTGCTATACTTTTACAAATAGTGACTTGGATTGAAATTTGTGTCATTGGCACTCATTCCATATCATCTTATATCTATTTACACACTGTGACGTCTCTGATAACCTCTTCACAGACATCGAGATCACCATACGAGAACTACGGAGCGACTGAGCAGGGTTCTGTAGGCACACTAAAGAACGGTAACATTGTTATCACCAGATAACGAATTGAAATATCTGCCACTGGAAGTTTTTTGGTTTTTTTTAGTGTAGAAATACAGATATTGTCATTTAAAAGGTTTAATAAACCAGAACATTGTGAGTTTTGTTTTTCAACAAGACAGATATTTGGTATATTTATGGATGACATTTATAGTTTTACAGGTACTGATATTTTAATATCTTAACGCTTAAATTCAGGATGCAATTTGAAGTTTTATGTATGGTACATGTATATAGTCTAAAAAAATTATTTGACGTTTATATTTATATTTGTTATATAAATATTTATGTTTAAACATGTTTATTTATAGTGGAGTGGATTGGGAAACCATTTATTGCAACTAATACTAGTCCCTTTCCACTTTGCAGGTGTGAGTGCAGGTTTGAGTGCTGCCTTGTAGCAGCTTATGCCTGCTTTGCGAAATCTACAATTTGATTTTTTACATGCAAGATATACTCATAGCCCTCTCTCTTAAAACGGTCAGCCATTTTCTTCCAGTTCCTTCGGACAATTATCGCTTCTCAATACCATACTCGCAATTGTTGTCCCTGCGTGAAGTTTTCTAATCGAAACTTAGATCGCACAACGAACACTAACCACTACCCCACGTCTATCTAATAGTCTACTGTGTTGTAGATCTTATGTACACCCGTTATTTTGTTTAATTGAGTCTACTCGATGAAAAGTTGCTTTCAATATCCATTTAAAGATGACTATGTATAAGCCGATGAGTAAAATCTGTTTGAAAAAAAATTCCTGGGAAGGAGTAACTTCCTTTGAAAAAAATATTGAATAGAGTATTTTTGGTGATTCATTATCCCCTGGACAATTTCGACCGCTTGTTCGTTTAAAGTATAGCATAAAATCTAACACATTAAAGAAAACATGCTTTAAAACTGATATTACTCACGGAATTTTTTTTTTGTATAACAGCGAATCAGTATAGCAGCTTTGCCTTACAATTGTATCGATCATATTTCATAAAAAAAAATACGTCGGTCTCACTGAAGCAGTGACAAGAGATTCTCACGCGAGACAACTTTTGATACTTGAACCTATTATAGAAGAAGGATTAATTATTTAATTATGAAAATTTTTGACAATAATTATTATCCTTTAGTTAAGTTTAAACATATGTATTTATAGTGGATTCGGAAACAAATTACTGCAACTTATATTAATTCCTTTCCAATTTGCGGGTGCGAGTGTTGCATTGTAGCGGCATAATCCTGCTTTTAGAAATCTCCATACATGTCTTTTACGTGCAAGATACATTGCTCTCTGTTAACACATGTCAGCCATGTATTGTCCCCTTCCGACGGACTATCATTGTTTCCTTAAGACCATACTCTCAAATGATGTCAAGGGAGAGCCGAAAATGCAGTCCCTGAAATTGTTCATCCCAGAACAGGAATCGGACCAGGAACCTATGTGTCAGTAGTCCGATGCACTAACCACTACACCACGGCCTCTCTAACTTGCAGTTTATAAAAATCGAAACAAATATCAACATCCGTATTAAAGTTGTATTAATACAACGTCATGTGGTGCTTTTAGCCATGATTTTGTAGTTCAATCGTTGTTGCTGGTTAATGTCTGTCATATATGCATTATGTATACTGTCTTAGCTTTAATCTAACTGTTGTTTTTTGTTATATTAATAGTTTTACATTTTATTATGTCGGACTATAATATAGCCTTATACACTAAATAGTGGTTGTGCATTGTTGAGGCCATGCAGTCATGCATATAAAGTCATAAGTGCTCTCCTTATTCGTGTTTAGGCTTTAATTTCACTGCGTGTTAATATTTACCTGACAAAAATAAATGATGACAAAATATTGGATAGAATAATTGTAATGTGTATGCATCATTAGGGCTTCAGTGGCTGAGGGGTCAAAGAAATTCGACTACTGTTTCACTAGCCTGCCAGCACTGAGATTGTGAGTTCTAATCTAACACGTGACCGATGCGTTCGCATCCAAACTAGCTGCTGTCTGCTATATGGTCGGGTTGTTGTCTCTTTGACACACTCCCCATTTTTATTCTCAATTTAATTAAGATGGATTTTCATCGTGTTACAATTTTAAAAGAAACAATTTAACAGAACATAAAAGCATCCATCAAATTAAAAACATAACCTTCTCGAAATAACGGTTAATTACGCAAAGTGCTGATGTGGCATTTAACCCCGACAATCAATCAATATTAAAAAAAAAAAATAATGGTGACAATGTGTAATTTGTGCCAAAAAAATAGTCCGTTGATAATAAAATAACTACGACAGTTGAAGTAAATAAGCAACGTCAACTGTTAATTTCACTGAATGATATTTTGAATACAAATTTACTTTTATCCTCAACTAAACATGTAGAGTTTTCATATCGTGAATAGTCAGTTTTCTCCAAAATTACCCGTACTATTCACACTAGTTCAAGCACCGTTTTACAGACACAACTCATTTGATTTGATACCTGCACAATGTGTCGTTGCGAGTTTTAAGTAAATCTGATGAAACACAATTCTAAGATATCACAATATATCAGAAAGCAATTAAACACGATAAATTTTTTATAAAACTTATTAAATAGGTTTATATCAGCAATATCTCGCACAAGTTCTATAATGGTGCACTTTTTTAAAAGGAGTTATGCCCCTTGGAAATTTAAAATAAGTGCAACGCGGGGTACATTGGAACTCTGTTCTTTTATTTGAACTTCAAGTATTTGTAACAATACAGTAAGGTGAAATAATGGCAAAACTCTACATCAATCCTACAAACACTGTATTCACATTGTACAGAAGTGTTTTTTTAAATTCTATTCAGAAATCATGCTGCATTTATATATATATTTCAACTATCCCGACCAAGTAAAAGAAGAGATTAGTAGATAAAAAAAATGAGGCTGTATATATATATTTTGAAATGGAGTTTAAAAAAAAAGTCAAATGCTATATAAAAAAAATATTGAATGTAGAAATGATGTACCCCATTTGACTTTTTCGTAATACCGACTTTTGATTCCGGATTATATAATGTTTGTCGACAGGTTACTGTGGTTAGACATCCTAGAACTCGGTCAAGTACGAGCAACCAAAAAACAGTGAAATCAAACATGAAATATCTGCACTTCGGGGGGAGAGTTTATTGCTTTTCGATTATTTTGTCATATAATGAGAGCATACAACAGTTCATTTCCGCCAAACACTATACCCATTAAAAGCTTGATTTTACTTCTCTACGTTGCTCTTTGTTGGTCGAGTACCAGGCTGTCCAAGCAGGGTTTCCCGTCGAAGAAATATTAACTCTGGAGTTAAAAGTCGGTTATAATTATGAAATAATCTATTCCATACCTTACGTATACTGTTGAAAGTTAAATATATGACAAAGACACTACAATAACAAAATATAGTTACTTCATCTGAGAGTACTTTATTATTGAATATAATATTGTAAGACTTAGTAATCGTGTTAGTAGCCATATCATTGAACATTTGAATAGGACAAACTGTAACAAAGTAGTATTTCCTGTTGATAATTGGTCACTTTATATATCATTTATTATGAAGTAAACTACAAAACGGTTCTGACGAAAGATACTTATCGTGTCATTAAAAGTGTGTGCATCTCGATTGTTAAAACGTCAAAGATTTAGTAGGTTTAGACGGAGCGTATACGTGTTTTTTTTTTGCCTGGGTGATGAGAACGATCAGCTAATTAATTAAGTTATACAATACCAGAAGAATACAACATATGCATATCTATAAATTATTGAATCGGATTGGTTAATTAGATTGTTTTCCCTTATTTACACTTCGATAAACCCTGTTTCCGAAACTACTTTCGTAACCTTCACTGTGATTGATTAATGCGCGATACACATGCATGCAGAGATCCCGGGAATTTCAGCAAATTGATAATGAAAAACAAAAACATAACGGTTGTTTTTATTCTGATTCATATATATCAATAAAACAAATCATGCATTAATACTTTGAAATTGTTTTGAAATTTAAATAAAATTCCGCGAATATTTCAGGAATGATTTGGCGATATTTACGAGTTAATATGAGTAGTTGAATGTACACCGAGTGTACAGCCACGCGTTCTAATGTGTAATCTGAAATGCAATTACGAATGCTTACTTGGATTTCCAAACTAGGTTTAGTTCGACTGATCCTTCGTAAAGTCTGTTTGTCTGAAGTAAGATACAAAAGAAAACACAACTTTAATCAGATAATATGAATAACCAAATATTTTGACATTACATCATATCACACACGGCTAATCACAAAAATGTGAAGAACAGTGAAATTTAAAAAAAAAACGATGTTGTGTACTCGACCTACAATCTGAGGCGGGTAATTATGGTTTTGATTATAGTCCATTTGATTTCTAAAAATCTTCAGAAAATGATTCTTAAACATGTTAAAAGTTCATTTTTACAAATAAATAGTTTTTTTCTTCATGTATATTAATGTATGATATATACGAACTCTGACTATGACTAACATATTGTATTATGTGACTTTACTCATTTAAATATTAAAGGACACTAAATTAAACATGATATACACTTATGGCAAATCTCGTCCTGTGTCAAGATAGCAACATTTGGAAAAAAACTCAATTTAATATATTATTTACTTTCTGTATTTGATAGTTGCCACTGTACGTTTAATAAAAAATAATTAGTGTACAATACACGTATGTTCTTAGTTCAACAATAAGGCAAACCGAATTGATTTGAATAATGCAAATACAGTGAAAACTGACTAAACCGAATTCTAAATAAACCGAAAACCTGTATAAAGACGTTACGCACGATACTGGTGTCACCAAACGTAACGTCGAATTACGACGTTAATGAAACGTTGAAAAACGACGGCATTGAAAGACTGAATTTGATGTTTTTTAATTCGATTGTATGTTTGTTTTGTTTATTTCCCTTTCAGTTTACGTTAATTGTTTCTTTAGTTTGTCTTTTTTTAATGTTTGTTTGTTTACTTTTTAAGAAATATACAAAATATAAGAGCAATTCAAAGACAAAATAACTCGTTCAATTTTATTCCGAATAGTCAGTTATAAACTGCTTTACTCTGCCAGTCCAATTATTTCTTCGTGAATGGCCAAGGACAAATCAATTACGGAGTTCGTCAAAATATCATTTGTTACATGTAAGACAGATTTGACACTCACAATTACATTTTTACGTTTAATTAAACTGTACGATAAAGGTCCTGTTTTTCTGTAATATAATCCACGAATAACGGTAGTTCCTTCTGGGTACTGACCCTGTCAATCGTACGGAAGCATATTAGGGACATAGAAAAAATAAAAGTAGTAGTGAACTTTTTTTTCAAAGTCGAAATTTTGACATTTCAAATCTTAAAATTTCGACTTTTACTCGAAATTTTAACTTTTCTTATCTTGAAATTTTGACTTTCTAAAATCTTAAAATTTCGACTTTTCAAAGAGTCGAAATTTTGACTCTTTTAGAATTCGAAATTTTGCCTTTATAAAAAGTCGAAATTTCGACTTAAACTCAAAATTTCGACTTTTTTAAAACTGGAAATTTCGGTTTTTTTCTAAACTCGAAATTTCGACTTCTTTTTAACTCAAAATTTCGACTTGTTTTGAACTCAAAATTTCGAATTTTCCTAAGTATTTATACGTTTGCGATTACCACATTCACAGTCATTTATATCAGCAAGCGGAGAGCCATATACATCATAAACTTAATAAGCACATTTTAATAAACTAAACCATTTTAAAGAGGTTATTTTAGATAGAAAATCTTGTTCTTGCCGAAGAATAAATAAAACATGTTTCACGTTCAAATACATATTTCAAGTCTGGACTTCAGATATGTGTATCAAGACAACCCCGTTATTCCGATACACCCATGTTAATTACGACATACTTTTATTCAACAGTCTGATATATAAAGACAATGGTTAATAGTTGTGTAATAAGAATGTCAACTTGTAGAGTTGAATCAATATTCCAGAAAAAAGAACCATTTATTTATTTCAAAATTCCAAAACTAGAAAACCGAGCAGCTCATTTGTCGCCCTTAATATGCAGGTGGCAGTTAGGTCCGCTGCTGTATGCCCTGAGGTAATCGGTGCCCTCAGGTAATCGTGGCAATAGTGCCCATTATGCGTAGTAATAACATGATCTAAAAATAGAATAAACTAAAAATACATCATTGTACTTTCTATTTCGACTGACAGTATATGTGCGAAAAATAGGAGAAAACAGGAACACATACAACTTTTGACAATAAGTTACGACAAATAATTCACGAAAAAAACCCAGATATTTGGTTAATTTGTGATCTTTGCAACGTGAACAGATATTTATTTAGTGAAACGTAAATGACTTAAAATAATTAAAAAGAAAACCCTTTTTGAATGGCGATTTAAACTTTTATAATAATAGTTGTCAAAAACTGGTTTCATAAAGATTTATGTAAATAAATGTATACAATTATTTAAACTAACTATTAAAGAATAAAAGTTATCCACACATGCCTAAGGCAGCAAACATTTGATTTTCCGGATGGGGGGGGGGGGGGGGGGGGGGGGCTATGGATTTTTTTTCCTTCGGCAAAAAACAATATTTTTTGGAGACCAGTCGAAAACATTTTTTTCTTTCATTTCAATTTTAGCATTACATATAGTGGCAGCTGAGGGTGAAACAAACATTTTTGTTTCCTCAGGGTCAAAAACAAATTATTTGTTTCTCAATTTCTCAAACAATTAGAAACAAACTTTTAAAAAAAATCCACAGCCCTCCCCCCCCCCCCCCCCCCTGAAAATGAAATGATTGCTGCCTAAGTTTCGTGAATGTCCTGTTGAAACTTTGACTATCATTGTGTTTGGTAATATATGACACTTACATATGGACAGATAACGCATATATTGATTTTGGTTACTTCTTTTAAAGTAACATAAGTAGAAAATGATAACATTTAATAGATAGGTTATTGAAAATCAGTCCATCTTGTCCGACTGCATGAGGGGAGGTGGCGGATCCATCCATTTAAAAAAAGGGGGGTTTCCAATCCAGGACACAAGGAGAGGGTTCCAAAAAAAAGGGTTCCTATCCCCAGAACACCCCTGGACCCGCCACTGTCCATTGTTCAACTACTAAATTGTCTGTTTTACTTACTAGTACACTTGGTACAATAAAAAACCATTTAATAAATTGTTCAAATAAGGCCTTTCGAAAATAGTGGAATTAATTACTTTTGGAGTGTCAAAAACTCGTTGGAAGTACTTGATAAATTGCATGCATATATTGGTGATTTTGAATCTGTTCAAAGTTTTGATTTTTCTACCCTATATACCACTTTGCCTCATATTCTTATTAAGAAAAATTCACATCCCTAATTAACTGGGCATTTAAAAAGTCGGAATGCGAGTACATATGTTCAAACTCTTTTTGATCATTTTTTAGTAGCAATAAACAAAAGAACTATGTCAATTGAACATACTTTGACACTACTTATGCGCTTGAATTTTTACTTGATAACAGTTTTGTTCGCTTTGGAGATTCCGTTTATCGTCAAGTTATTGGAATTCCCATGGGGACTTACTGTGCACCACTTATTGCGGACCTGTTTTTGTATTGTTATGAGTTACAATTTATGACTAAAATTAGCAAAGACCCATCAAAACAACATTTGATACAAATATTTAACAATACTTTTAGATATTTGGATAATATATTGGCTCTCAATAATGACGACTTCCGTATGTATACTAAAGAAATTTATACTGTAGAACTTACTTTAAATAAAGCTACACATGTAATGCTAACAATGACCACTGCCCATTCCTCGATCTTGATATCTATATCATAAACGGGAAGCTGAATACAAAAATTTATGATAAAAGAGATGATTTTTTATTTCCTATTGTTAATTATCTGTTTTTAGATGGTGACGTACCCTTGTCACCATCTTATGGTGTTTATGTATCTCAACTTGTACGATTCGCTCGTTTATGTAACAACGTATTAGATTTTAGCGAGAGAAATTTATGTATTACTGAAAAAATATTACACCAGGGTTTTCGATATTACAAACTGGTCAAAACATTTACTAAATTTTATCACCGGTATAAGGAAATAATTCGTAAATATAACTCAACATGCAGACATCTTATACGTTCAGGTATTTCACATCCAATTTTTATGGAAATATTTTTTGTAAAGCACAAAAATGTCAGTATTCTTCTCAGAAACTAACAAAACCTTTAAATAGACTTATTAAAAGGGATATAGTTACGATACTGTTGACAGGTCATCAAAGATTGCATATTTTGGCTTTAATATTGACTCTCTGATAGGGTCTTTGCACCGGAACTAAACACATTTATTTCTAAAAAACAGTTGTTGGCATGACACGGGTTATGTTCTTCTCATATATTTTATGATAGTATGATACTAAACCCCTAACGGGAGGGATTGTGCCTGATATTCATATGATGAACACATAATCTTTCAATCAGTTTAATTGAGGTCTGGAGCTGGCATGTCAGTTAACTGCTAGTAGTCTGTTGTTATTTATGTATTATTGTCATTTTATTTATTTTCTTTTGTTACATCTTTTGACATCGGACTCGGACTTCTCTTGAACTGAATTTTAATGAGCGTATTGTTATGCTTTTACTTTTCTACATTGGCTAGAGGTATAGGGGGAGGGTTGAGATCTCATTAACATATGTAACCCCGCCGCAATTTTGCGCCTGTCCCAAGTCAGGAGCCTCTGGCCTTTGTTAGTCTTGTATGATTTTTAATTTTAGTTTCTTGTGTATAATTCGGAGTTTGTTTGACGTCCATTATCACTGTACTATTATGCATATTTTTAGGGGCCAGCTGAAGGACACCTACGGGTGCGGGAATTCTCGCTACATTGGAGACCCATTTGTGGCCTTCGGCTGTTGTCTGCTCTATGGTCGGATGGTTGTCGCTTTGACATAATCACCATTTCCTTTCTCAATTTTGATAACTATGTTTGTGATCTAATTTTGTATTCTATAAACGGCATCTACAATTCTCAACTTTCAGTCTATGACTTGACGTGCTGATCTTATCTATATTCATGCATACTATTCATTAGCTGTGTATGCGTATCAAAATCGCATCATACGCGATGATGACCAGCCAGTACACACTGTAAGGATTTTATTCACCAGTATTAAAAAAGAGAAACATTTCAGTACGAACAGTAATCTATATTTTTTTCATTTGACATTACTTTGAAAGTAACGTAGTAACAAGCACAGGTTATACAGTATATAACTGCTTTTTAAAATGTTAATTGTCTTAATTAATCTTATTTGTACAGATGTTGGATATTTTCAAGAAAAAACCTCACATCTCCAGTGTACTTTTGTACATGGTCAGATAACCTTAGTTCATCTCTAAATAACTGTGTCTTGCCTGTATCTCAGATCATATCTATGATTGCTCACATGGTGAGGTTACCTCAGGTCACCTCTGTATGATTGAACATTGTGAGGTTACCTAATATCACCTCTGTATTGCTGTACTTGGTGAGATTACTCTGTATTACTGCACATACTCGTATTACCACAGTTTGTATAAACTTTACAAAACACTATTTTTTTAGTTTTCCTCAGGGCACTTCTGCATTTCTATACATGGCCAAGTGCACATGTTAACTAATGTCATCTCTTAGCTACTGTATATGAATATGTAACCTCAGAATACCTCTGTATGTTAGAATATGGTGAGGTTACCTAAGGTCACAACTTCATGGTCATTGAACCAGCTGCATGTTACCACAGATAAACTTTGCAAAACGCTTATTTTCTGGAAACCTCAGGTTACCACAAATGAATGTTCATAACTCCTTCGTCAGCTTAGTCCAGATTATATCTATGTTCTTTTTTACACGGACAGGCTACCTCAGGTCATCTGTAAATCACTGTACATGACCAGGTTACCTCAGGTGATCTGTAAATTACTGTACATGACAAGGTTACCTCAGGTCATATGTAAATTACTATACATGACCAGGTTACCTCAGGGAACCATTGTACTACTGTGCATGGAGAGGTTACCTCAGGGAACCATGGTACTACTGTGCATGGTTGGGTTACTTCAGGTAACCATTGTACTACTGTGCATGGTCAGGTTACCATTGTACTACTGTGCATGGTCAGAGTACTTCAGGGAATCATTGTACTACTGTGCATGGTAGGTTTCCTCAGGGAACCATTATACTACTGTGCATGGTCAGGTTACTTCAGGGAACCATTGTACTACTGTGCATGGTCAGGTTACCTCAGGGAACCACTGTACTACTGTGCATGGTCAGGTTACCTCAGGGAATCATTGTACTTTGTGCATGGTCAGGTTTCCTCAGTAAACCATTGTACTACTGTGCATTGTCAGGTTACCTCAGGGAACCATTGTACTACTGTGCATAGTCAGGTTACCTCAGGGAACCATTGTACTTTATGCATGACCATGTTACCTTAGGGAACCATGGTACCACTGTGCATGGTCAGGTTACCTCCGGTAACCATTGTACTACTGTGCATGGAAGGTTTACTCAGGATATCATTGTTTTACTGTGCTTTGTCAGGTTACCTCAGAGAACCTTTGTACTAATGTCCATGGTCATGTTATCTCAGGGAACCACTGTACAAATGGGCATGGTCAGGTAACCTCAGGGAACCATTGTACTACTCTGCAGGGAACCATTGTACTATTGTGCATGGTCAAGTCTCCTCAGGAAATCATTGTTCTACTGTGCATGGTCATGGTACCTCAGGAAACCATTGTACTGCTGTGTATTGTGAGGTTACCTCAGGGAACCATTGAACTACTGTGCATTGTCAGGTTACCTCAGGGAACCATTGCACTACTGTGCATGGTCAGGTTACCTCAGGGAACCATTGTACTTTGTGCATGGTCAGGTTACCTCAGGGAACCGTTGTACTACTGTGCATAGTCAGGTTATCTCAGGGAACCATTGTACTTTGTGCATGGCCATGTTACCTTAGGGAACCTTGGTACCACTGTGCATGGTCAGGTTACCTCAGGTAACCATTGTACTACTGTGCATGGTAGGTTTACTCAGGATATCATGTCTACTGTTCATTGTCAGGTTACCTCAAGGAACCATTGTACTTTGTGCATGGTCAGCTTACCTCAGGGAACCGTTGTACTACTGTGCACAGTCAGGTTACCTCAGGGAACCATTGTACTTTGTGCATGGCCATGTTACCTTAGGGAACCATGGTACCACTGTGCATGGTCAGGTTACCTCAGGTAACCATTGTACTACTGTGCAGGGTAGGTTTACTCAGGATATCATTGTTCTACTGTGCATTGTCAGGTTACCTCAGGGAACCATTGTACTACTGTGCATGGTCATGTTATCTCAGGGAACCACTGTACAAATGGGCATGGTCAGGTTACCTCAGGAAACCATTGTACTACTCTGCAGGGAACCATTGTACTATTGTGCATGGTCAAGTCTCCTCAGGAAATCATTGTTCTTCTGTGCATGGTCATGGTACCTCAGGGAACCATTGTACTGCTGTGTATTGTGAGGTTACCTCAGGGAACCATTGAACTACTGTGCATGGTCGGGTTACCTCAGGGAACCATTGCACTAACGTGCATGGTCAGGTTACTTCAGGGAACCATTGTACTACTGTGCATGGTAGGTAACTTAAGGGAATCATAGTACTACTGTGCATGGTCATGTTACCCAGGGAACCACTGTACAACTGGGCATTGTCAGGTTATTCATAAAGATAGACTAGAATGAGATTTACAGATAATTTGGTAGACTGAATTTTTTTCTGAACTCATTTTTTTCTGTTTGTTTATAGGTTTATGGTGAATGGAAACATAAATATAGACTTTTTAAAAATCTTGCATCTTTTGGGGATATCATTCCAGGAAAGTGGAAGGATATCATGTTTACTTGAAGTGGTGAGGTCTAGTAAAAATAGCAAACATAAAGTAGAAAAAAAATGAGTTGACTTCAGGATTGCGTAACTTTTTAATCTTCGTGGCAAGACCCCTTTTTTTCAATTAAATCACAATTTCACTTTGGTACATACATGATATGAACATGAAGATCAGCTGTTTTGCATGTAAGCCTATGGAGCAGTCAATAACAAGACTGCAACCTTATGTTAATTTGATTTGAATCGATTATATTTGTTGTTTTATTTTTGGGGTTACCTGAGGTAATCCTGTTATGAAAGAATACTTCGTAGATATTTTGCTGGTATATGCATTTATGCTGTAATTACACAACTTCTTAAAGTGAAAATGTAGGACTTCAAAGATTTGTATTGTTTATGCCATTATATGTAAATGTTACCTGAGTTCACTTGAGTTAAATGGGTTGTATTTGGTGTTATAATTGGGGTTACCTGAGGTAACCCTGTCATGAATGAAACTTCGTAGATACTTTGCTAGTCTTTACATTAATTGTAATAAACCAACTTATTCATTTTGAATGTAGGACTTCATTGAAGTTATATTGTTTATTGGATATACATGTAAAGGTGATCTCAATTAACTTCAGTTAAGTGGGTTATATTTGTAATTATATTTGTGGTTATCTCAGGTACCCTGTTATGAAAGAATGCTTATTAGATAGTTTGCTAGTGTAAACATTTATGTTGTAATCAAACAATTTCTTTATTTTACATGTAGGACTTCACAGATGTAAATTGTTTATGTGATATTTAGAAAATGCAATCTGTCTTAACTTGATTTAAATGGATTATACTTGTAGCTATTTTATGGGTTACCTGATGTAACCCTGTCATGACAGAATACTTAGTAGATGCTTTGCTAGTATATGTATTTATGCTGAAATAAACCAACTTCTTCATTTTCAATGTAGGAATTCGTTGCAGTTATATTGTTTATGTGATGTATATGTAAAGGTGATCTGAATTAACTTGAGTTAAATAGGTTGTAATTGCTGTTATTGTTTGGGTTACCTCAGGTAACCCTGTTATGAAAAAAAATATTAGTAGATACTTTGCTAGTGTATACATTTGTTTTTTAATTACACAATTTCTTAATTTAAAAATGTAGGACTTCATAGATTGGTATTGTTTATTTGATGCATATATATTTAAAGGTGCCTGAGTTAACTTGAAATAAAAAGGTTATCTTTGTTGTTATTGTTATGGTTACCCGAGGTTATCCTGTGATGAAAGAATACTTCGTAGATAGTTTCCAGAATATACATTTAAGTTGTAATTAACCATTTACTTTTTTATAAATTTGAACTTTATAGATGTGTATTGTTTATATGATATTTAGGAAAGGCGACTTAAGTTCACTTGATTTTAATTGATTATATACTGTTATGAAAGAATACATCGTAGATACTTTGCTGGTATATGCATTGGTGTTGTAATTATACACAATTTCTTAATTTAAAAATGTTGGACTTCATACATTTGTATTGTTTATGCGATGTATAGATATATGTTACCTGAGTTAACTTGAGTTAAATGGGTTGTATTTGTTGTTATTATTGGGTTACCTGAGGTAACCCTGTAACGTAGATACTTGCTAGTGTTTACATTAATTGTAATAAACAAACTTCTTTATTTCAAATGTAGGACTTCATGAAAGTTGTATTGTTTATGTGATGTACATGTAAAGGTGACCTCAGTTAACTTCAGTTAAGTGGGTTATATTTGTTATTATGTTTGGGGTTACCTCAGGTAACCATGTTATGAAGAATGCTTTTTAGCTGGTTTCCTAGTGTAAACATTTATGTTGTAATCGAACAATTTCATTGTTTTAAATGTAGGACTTCATAGATGTGTATTGTTTATGTGATATATCGGAAAGGCGACTTAAGTTAACTTGATACGAATGAATAATACTTGTTGCTATTTTATGGGTTACCTGAGGTAACCCTGTCATGACGAATACTTAGTAGATACTTTGCTAGTATATGCATTTATGGTGAACAAAACCAACTTCTTTATTTTTAATGTAGGAATTAATTGAAGTTATATTGTTTATGTGATGTATATGTAAAGGTGATCTGAAATAACTTGAGTTAAATAGGTTGTTTTTGTTGTTATTGTATTGGTTACCTCAGGTAACCCTGCTATGAAAGAATTCTTAGTAGATACTTTGCTAGTGTATACATTTATATTTTAATTACACAATTTTTTAATTTGAAATGTAGGACTTCATGGATTTGTATTGTTAATGTGATGTATATATATTTACAGTTGACCTGAGTTAACTTGAGTTAGATGGGTTATCCTTGTTGTTACTGGTATGGTTACCTGAGGTAACCCTGTAATGAATGAATCCTTCGTAGACACTTTGGTAGTGTTTACATTAATTGTAATAAACATACTTCTTTATTTTAAATGTAGAACTTCATGAAAGTTGTATTGTTTATGTGATGCACATGTAAAGGTGACCTCAGTTAACTTCAGTTAAGTGGGTTATATTTGTAATTATGTCTGGGGTTACCTCAGGTACCAATGTTATGAAGAATGCTTTTTAGATAGTTTGCTTGTGTAAACATTTATGTTGTAATCAGACAATTTCTTTATTTCAAATGTAGAACTTCATAGATGTGTATTGTTTATGTGATATATCAGAAAGGCGACTTAAGTCAACTTGATATGAATGGATAATACTTGTTGCTATTTTATGGGTTACCTGAGGTAACCTTGTCATGACAGAATACTTAGTAGATACTTTGCTAGTATATGCATTTATGGTGTAATAAACCAACTTCTTCATTTTTAATGTAGGAATTCATTGAAGTTATATTGTTTATGTGATGTATATGTAAAGGTGATCTGAATTAACTTGAGTTAATTAAGTTTTATTTGTTGTTTTTGTATTGGTTACCTCAGGTAACCCTGCTATGAAAGAGTTCTTAGTATATACTTTGTAAGTGTATACATTTATATTTTAATTACACAATTTCTTAATTTAAAAATGTAGGACTTCATAGATTTGTATTGTTTATGTTATGCATATATATTTAAAGGTGATACCTGAGTTAACTTGAGTTAAATGGGTTGTATTTGTTGTTATTATTGGGTTACCTGAGGTAACCCTGTAATGAATGAATTCTTCATAAATACTTTGCTAGGGTTTACATAAATTGTAATAAACAAACGTCTTTATTTCAAATGTAGGACTTCATGAAAGTTGTATTGTTTATGTGATGCACATGTAAAGGTGACCTCAGTTAACTTCAGTTAAGTGGGTTATATTTGTAATTATGTCGGGGCTACCTCAGGTATCCATGTTATGAAGAATGCTTTTTAGATAGTTTGCTAGTGTAAACATTTATGTTGTAATCGGACAATTTCTTTATTTCAAATGTAGGACTTCATAGATGTGTATTGTTTGTGTGATATATTTAAAAGGCGACTTAAGTGAACTTGATATGAATGGATAATACTTGTTGCTATTTCATGGGTTACCTGAGGTAACCCTCTCATGACAGAATATTTAGTAGATACTTTGCTAGTATAAGCATTTATGGAGTAATAAAACAAACTTCGTCATTTATAATGTAGGAATTCATTGAAGTTATATTGTTTATGTGATGTATATGTAAAGGTGATCTGAATTAACTTGAGTTAAATAGGTTTTATTTGCTGTTATTGTTTGGGTTACCTCAGGTAACCCTGTCATGAATGAATACTTTAGATCATTAATTGAACTTTTATAAAAAAAAAGTTTATAATTTTACCAGCCATCCCCAACCTACACGTACATACGAAATGAATGATCGGTGAATACAAATAATAAAATCATTTGGGAAGTTTGTTGACATCTTTGGTATTTTGTCACATTTAAACTTGGTATTAAGATCTATCTAAATAAGAACTATATTTTCGTGCGTATTTAATCAATGACGCATTACCACGATTACCTCAGGGCACCGATTACCTCAGGGCATACAGCAGCGGAACTAAGTTCCACCTGCCCTTAATATGCATGGCATTTTTGGCCTCTTGATTTACCATTGTTTTAACAAGGCAAAGTCAGTGACTTGCTATTGGGAAACCAAACAGGCCTTTGAAACTGCGATGCTATATGTTCTCAGATATGACGATTCTATGACAGTGTCGTGGGAACTAAAACATGGAACAAAACCTATTTCAAAATATAAATTGCCAAAATGTGTTGATGACGCTTTAATAATTTGCGTCCATGTCTACTCCTTTTAAAATTGTAATAACTGTGTTTGAATACTAACATCAAAGTTTTAAAAGAGATCAAAGTCGAAATTTGGATTGTAAAAAAAGATCGAAATTTTGAGTTTACAAAAAGTCGAAATTTTGAATTTAAAATAAGTTGAAATTTCGAGTTTAAAATAAGTCGAAATTTTGAGTTTTATGAAAGTCGAAATTTTGAGTTTAAAAAAGTCGAAATTTCGAGTTTAAAGTGAAAATTTCGACTTTTCACAAGTCGAAATTTCGAGTTTCAAAAAAGTCAATATTTCGACTTTTCAAAAAGTCGAAATTTCAAGTTTATGTCAAAATTTCGGGATTTGAAAAGTCAAAATTTCAAGTTAAAGTCAAAATTTCGAGATTTGAAAAGTCAAAATTTCGACTTTAAAAAAAAAGTTCACTGCCAATTTTATTTTTTCTATGTCCCTAATACGCTTCCGTACAATCGTCAGTTTCCGAACTTTTCAGTTTTTCTTGACATGATCCTGCCTTCATTAGATAAAAGTCTTCTCCTTCATCGTCTGTATATAAGGAATTTTTGTATTCTTTTATTCTCTCATTTTGTTTCATTTCGTAGTATAATTTATTTCTCTCACTTTTTTGTTGTTTTTTCCTTTCTCTATACATTTTCATTTTGTCAATTTTACCTTTTGATTTCATGATGGAACCTACAGTTGCAAAAATATCTTTAATTTAAAACACATCGCAAATTAAATACGTCGAATTGACGCATAAGAAAGGTGACGTTTAAAAAAGATAAATTTACGTTGAAATACGAAAAAAGACGTAGGGGACATTTTGTTAGTCTCAGAAAGTTAGAAATATTATTAATTAACTAAACAGCTACATGTATACCAATACAATGGGTACCATTTTAAAGCTTAATCCATGAGCAATCTGATAAGCATAAAGTACAAAGTGTGAAAGCTTCGCATTCTGAACTGAGATGACACAATCTAAGAAAATGTGTAAGGAAACGTTGAATGTAGAATAAGGGGACATTTTGTAAGACTGAGAAATATGGCTTGTTTGGTTTTCAAAACAAACACGATTTTGAGCAAACTTTTATACGTTGAAGTATAGTTTATGAGCCGTATTACAAAGTTACTACCGGTAAATTGTGACAAAATGTAAGAATGACCAAACTGATGTCGTTTTATATGAACCTGATAAACTTCTAAAATCCAAAACGAAGAAAAAAAAATCACTGTCTTCTCTTTCCGTAGAAACTTTCTAATGAAAATAAGACTTTTACAAATTTTGCGCGTCAGATGCGCTTTTCCTGATTGACAGTCATCAGGAACGCTCAAACAATTGTATTTGAAATCCAGAGATGTATATATAGTACGCAGAAACGTTAGGGGCCATATGACCAAAAGGAAGACCCAAGGAATAGCCAAATCGTCTAAGATAAACTTGCATGAGGGAGTTTGAATCTAAGTTTCTATACATTTTTCTTGATTTGTCAACATTGAATCAAATGAAATTCTTTTTATAGATATATCCTTATTTTTGATTAATTACTATTCAATCGGAAATATGTGTAATTAGTTGTTTTTAATGTGGTGTTGATAATTGAAGCAACATGATTTTAATGGCTTGATGTCGTACCACGGTATAATTAGTTATCAAAAGTACCAGGCTGATAATTGGATACGCAAGGATTGACTATATGTAATTTCTAAAAGGATTATAATCTGATCAAATATTTTAAAACATGTTCTCAAAACTACACTCCTACATAAATATTTAACAAAAATACCCACATTAAAACTTATGCTGACGAGACCTTTAATTTTCAAAAAGTTACATTTAAATTTTTCGGAAATTAATTCTAGTTTGACCTACTCAAGAAATGTATAAAAAGTTAAGTTTTGAATACTTGTTCTCAGTCAGCGTAAAATAACATAGAGTGTCTAACAACTATTGACTGGAACAGAAAAGATAACTATGGCTGCAATTTAAGGTAATGGACTTCAAATAATTATATTATTTGTTTAATCAATCATTTACCTCAATCTATAATTTTGTAGAATTATTTGGATATCTCAAATTATGGTATACTGCTTTTTATTATCTAAAAAACGGCACAAGTGGAAATGTGTATTTTGATTTTAAATTGTTTCCACATATAACCACATTTTATTATGCAAAATAGGTAAAACTGTACGATGGACGAGTGTAATTAAAAAATAAAAAAATAAAAGTCTATCCTAAATTCAGGTAGTTTAGAGCCAATGAAAAATAATTAAAAAAAAATTAAGTAGCTATGCATATTATAATTGCCACTCAGCAATGATCAGCATCAATTAACAATAATTATTGTAATCATCATCAATATACTGAGACATAATTTTTTTTTTACTTTGGTAACCATACTAGAGTGGGTGAATAGCAATACTGTTTTTTTTTTTATCTATTACTAAATAAACCGCATATCTCTGTTTCCATGGAGGAAATGGAATTTTGATTGTTAAAAGTAATCAGTGACATAAAGAATGGCCAATGGAAATGTCACAAAATCGTATCATGATGCTTGATAAGCCAATCAAATTAACACATTTTTCGTATCACTTTTTTCGTATTACAATCTGCGCAGTGTGAAACCAAAAATATTTTCAAGCGGGGAATAAATAAGAGGCCACAACCATAAGCGAAGGGAGATTAAATTTCAGCAAACACTTGTACAGAAATGCACATTATAAGCTAATACATTAAATTTATAATGATATCCATTACCCCAGCCAAAATCCAATATGGAATTTACAAAAACGAAGACAAAAAAAATGTAGAACAACACGAGTTGTTATAAAACCAGGTTCAATCCACCATTTTCTACATTTGAAAATGCCTGTACCAAGTCAGAAATATGTTAGTTCTTGATCATTCGTTTTTGATGAGTTTTGTCATTTATTTTGCCAGGTGATTATGGACTTTTTGATATGATTTTTCAGTATTTTTGTGATTTTACTTTTTGGTATAAGAAAGTAAGGACCTAAAACATGAGTCTGTAACTACGACCATTCTTTAAACGATGTGATATTGTCTCTTTTTGCGTTTTTATCTACTATAACTTTATATTCTATTAAAGTATTTTTCCTGTATGATGATTATTGTATTTGCTGTCAGTTATTTCATTGTCAGTCCACTAATAGACAATAAAAGGACGAGGGTTGAGCTTTAAAAAGAAAACAAGATATCGCCACTTGTTAAAATGTACTTTTTTCAATATTTGTTGTCGTTTAAAAAAATGCATATATCGTAAACAACATTTTCACTGATAAAGAATGAAACAGGATTAAATAATCAAACTACCAATACTGCCGAAATTTACCCAAAAGAAATTACTTTAAATACATCAAATGTAAACGGTACTAACTGCCCTTTCCTAAATTTTGATATTTCAGTTTTACATGGGAAACTCTACACTATAATTTACGACAAAAGGCACGTTTTTTCGTTCCCTATTGTAAAATTTCCCTTTTCCTTCGTCACAATCTTACGGTGTATATATATCACATATCATCCGCTATGCCTGTGTCTGTTATGACGTTTTGGATTTGAATGAACGTTATATATGTATTACATGTAAATTATTAAGTCAGGGATTTCCTTACCATAAATTGTTTTATTTCTTTACTGAATTCTTCCATAGATATAAATATTTTGCTTTGAAGTTTGGTTGTACCTGTAGAAAACTTATTTCCAACGGGAAAGCACATCCTAATTTTCACGCAGATGTTGTTTTGTTACCAATTCAACACTGTAATTATATCTTTGAACATATTGTTTTATTGATATTATTACTGATTTTGCCAACGTTAAAATTTGAAATCGAACTAGATAATACTTTCATATACACATGCACATTCATGGATAAACAAATCTTTTATGATTGGCTTTTAACTAGGTATCAGTAACCGCGAGTATTTTCAGATCTGTACTACGTGCTTTGTGTTGTTGGGATGTATAAAATCCACATCCACTCGGTATTTTTTGTTAGATGTTTTCTATTTGTTTCCATCTGATTTTTATAGCTTGTTCTTATGTTGTACTGTTACACCACTGTCTCTGGTTAAGAGGATTAAAGTTGGCGCCTTCAAACTAATTTAACCCCGTCACATTCTGTATGTGCCTGCCTCTAATTATGTGGTTGTCGTTTGTTACTGTGTATCATATTTGTTTTTCGTTCATTATTTTGTACTTAAATTAGGTCGTTAGTTTTCTTGTTTGAATTGAAGTACATTTGTCATTTCTGTACCTACTTTACCTGACTATGCGATATCAGCTTTGCTCATTTTCGAAGGCCATACGATGACCTTGTTAATTTCTGTCATTTGGTCTCTTGTGGAGAGTTGTCGTATTGGCTATCAAACCACATCTTTTTATTTGTATATTGTCTTCTTGGCAGTTAAATACATATAACAAGCTGCTTCCAGTAAATTGTGACGGGACGTGAAAATGTCGAATCTAATGTTATTTTATTTAGTTTTAAGAGTTCATACCCTCGCGAATGTAAGATTTGATCTGGGGAAAGGGGAACTGAAATATTTGGGTTAATAGTAGAATAAATTGCTGATGCCGCAATAATTTTACACTATCTGTTATCTTTAAAATTCGTGCCCACATGCATATTATTTCCACTTTTAGAGATTGAAAGAGGAAATATTTATATTTGGAAACAAATTAAAACTAGATATTATGCATTTGTTGAGATATCGTATATCGTTTTTATATAGTACATACACACCATTTCTTAAAAAAAAGTCTGTAATAATATATCACTAGTGTTCATCTCTTGTAATCACTATCATCGTACTTCAACACATATTCTTGAATTGTGTGTGTATTTTTAAAATAAAGGACATCCTTAATCAGCAACAAAATAATAAGGGTTGTAGATATATATATTGTTTTTTAATACAATCCTTGCATGTTGTTAAAAGACATCCTTTGGATATACAAAAATAACTTTTAAACCTTTAGGTTGCATTTCTGTAAATATTGATAAAGCAATTTCCAATAGGAACTCCTTTTACAGCTAATACTGTGCCACTTTTTCTATGAAGTTTTGAAAAAAATCTTATCCTAGAACTGAAAGTTCATATGCGATACATTTTTTTTTCAAAGGTCAAAATATAGGGCTGTGCCGCATATTTTCAACGTTTGTATGCCCTGAACTTCTCAAACTATCACTATTTTTCTTAACTACCCCTACCTCGAATGAAGGGTAACCACAGATTTCAATATAAACAATATGCACATAGATATAGAAAGATGTGGTGTGAGTGCCAATGAGACAACTCTCCATCCAAATAACAATTTATAAAAGTAAACCATCATAGGTCAATGTACGGCCTTCAACACGGAGCCTAGGCTCACACCGAACAACAAGCTATAAAGGGCCCCAAAATTATTAGTGTAAAACCATTGAAACGGTAAAACCAACGGTCAAATCAATATAAAAAACGAGAAACGATAAACACGTATAAATTACATAAACAAACGACAACTACTGTACATAAATTTCCTGACTTAGGACAGGTGCAAACATTTGCAGCGGGATTAAACGTTTTAATGGTACCAAGCCTTCCCCTTTTTTTCTGAAACAATAGCATAACATCACAACATAGAATAACACACGATAAAATAAATATCAATTGGCAGGCTTAATTCAATCAAAAATTGTAAATTAGCACACTATGAACGAACAAATTTGATCTGCGATATCTGAATGCAAATGTTTATTTACTGGTAACATTTAAAAGTTATGTCTCTGTGAGATGGAACACAGAGAGCATAACTGGGAACCAGTATGTAAACAAACGTAATTTTCTATGAATATTCTAGATCTCTCCAAAGGAGGCGTGGTTTAAGAAACAGCTGTATTTACAAAGTGCAACATATGCAAACATTTATTTGAATAGAAAACTCTTCAAAATCAGTTTTTCTCACATTAGTACTAATTTATCAGAATTAAAGCCTTATTGAAATCACTGCATATACTCTAATTTTTCTTTACTGTACATTTTATACCCCTCCCCTGTTTCATTTTTTTTTAAATTTGAAAACAAGACTTTTATTATTGCCAGCTTACACTATATGCATATTTTCTGATATTAAATGCCTATAACCTGTTGAAAACTATTTTGATAACATATTGAAAGCATATCAGAATACTATAACTGTTATGTTTAGCAGTCAATCATTACAACATTCAAGATTATATGAAGTATCCAATCCTGCCTCTGTCTCCAGTCCACATCTTACTGTATACCTATTTGTCAATTAAAGTTCACATTTTCTGCCTCAAATGGTCAATATAGAATTCTTAGAACAGCATCATATGCAACCATATATCTGACAGAATTTAGCTAATATATATATACTAGAAGTGTTCAAACAAATCCATATTTGCAATAGTTGTATGTTTGCAGATACCAGTCTGAGAAATAAATTCACTTAAAATGTTATAGAGATAACTGCTAACATCTGATTTTTGCATAACTTCCATGCATAGTTATTGTTTTTTTTTTTTTTTTTATATCAGGAACTTTAAAATCATAAAATAAAGCATTTACAAGTTAAATTATATGTTTTATGACCTAGCGGCCTCACATTTTCTAAATTATTCTTTTGCTTCTGTGTATATTCACTGGTAACATTCCCAAGTTATGTCTCTGTAAGATGGAACACATAGAGCATAACTGGGAACCAGTATGTAAACAAAAGCAATTTTATATGAATATCCTAGATCTCCCCAAAGAGGCGTGGTTTGAGAAACAGCTGTAATTAAATAGTGCAACCTTTAAAAATTTCTCACAATAGCAATGTTTAGCGCTGAAAACATATTTATTTAGTTAAAAAAAGTGTATTTGGTGAAAATTAGGCCAGAATATTATATTGATTCTTAAATATTTGGAGTATTTTCATAATATTTTATTCAGTAAGAAAATTGTCTCATCAGTTTTCAAACGACGATCATTTTATTTACATATGACACGAGTATAGGCTAAAAAATATTCTGCTAGAAAGACGTCTTATTGGCAATCAAACCACTTATAATTATGCACAAACATAGCCATCAATTACCCTACCTTTTTATACTTGAACCTGTCATAATGAATGCATATTGTCATCTGGGCAATTATACACAATCTGTAAAAAGAATACTACTAGTAAATTTTAACAAAAAGTAAGAATGGCCGAATTGATGCTGTTTTTATATGAGTCTGTAAATTATACAAGTTCATCATAAACCAAAACCGAAACCGATACCGAAACCAAAAATAGTAGTGAGGTAAATGGTTATAATGTTAATTAACTCAACCCTTTTACTCCGTTATATTGATACACTAGATGTAGTACAATGTATTACTTCAATTCATCAATTCACATGAATCTATCAAAAAAGCAAAATTAAATTCAACCACTATTAAATACACTAATGCAAGTATTATAAAATTTAAGATGTTGATATTTATTTTCTAATAATATACGTTAATCAGGAAGCAGGTTTTGTTGTAGACAAAGAGCTGCAAATAGTTCTACAATAGGTGCATTATCCTTCCAACTCTGTATGTAAAGAGTGAGTCAAGGCTCCGTGTTGAAGACCGCACGTTGACCTATAATGATTTACTTTTACAAATTGTGACTTGGATGGAGAGTTGTCTCATTGGCACTCATACCACATCTTCTTATATCTATTATTTTTTTTCATTTGTCTTATGGAATGTTCTACATAAACTCTTCTTGCCCAAATCTTTTCATTGACAATTTTGCGTTGAGCGCAGATTATTGCATTTTTATTGCGTAGCTCCCTTACAGTATATTGTGTTGCAATAAGATGTTCAGATAGATATACAGTATCGCAAAATCAGTAATAATCACGAGGAAAACGGTAATCTCTCGTGTGGACTGATCGCATCCATCAATCTGTAAGTTATCGCGTCATTGTAAAGACCTAGGAAACCAAATTTGATGTATCTTATTTTCTTTCCTGTGTCTAATATGACTTGCGTATGTATATAGTGTATATGAAGATGTCCACTATAAAAAATATTCTGCTAGAAAGACGTCTTATTGGCAATCAAACCACTTATAATTATGCACAAACATAGCCATCAATTATCCTACCTTTTTATACTTGAACCTGTCATAATGAATGCATATTGTCATCTGGGCAATTATACACAATCTGTAAAAAGAATACTACTAGTAAATTTTAACAAAAAGTAAGAATGGCCGAATTGATGCTGTCTTTATATGAGTCTGTAAATTAGACAAGTTCATCATAAACCAAAACCGAAACCGATACCGAAACCAAAAATAGTAGTGAGGTAAATGGTTATAATGTTAATTAACTCAACCCTTTTACTCCGTTATATTGATACACTAGATGTAGTACAATGTATTACTTCAATTCATCAATTCACATGAATCTATCAAAAAAGCAAAATTAAATTCAACCACTATTAAATACACTAATGCAAGTATTATAAAATTTAAGATGTTGATATTTATTTTCTAATAATATACGTTAATCAGGAAGCAGGTTTTGTTGTAGACAAAGAGCTGCAAATAGTTCTACAATAGGTGCATTATCCTTCCAACTCTGTATGTAAAGAGTGCATCAAGGCTCCGTGTTGAAGACCGAACGTTTACCTATAATGATTTACTTTTACAAATTGTGACTTGGATGGAGAGTTGTCTCATTGGCACTCATACCACATCTTCTTATATCTATTATTTTTTTTCATTTGTCTTATGGAATGTTCTACATAAACTCTTCTTGCCCAAATCTTTTCATTGACAATTTTGCGTTGATCGCAGATTATTGCATTTTTATTGCGTAGCTCCCTTACAGTATATTGTGTTGCAATAAGATGTTCAGATAGATATACAGTATCGCAAAATCAGTAATAATCACGAGGAAACGGTAATCTCTCGTGTGGACTGATCGCATCCATCAATCTGTAAGTTATCGCGTCATTGTAAAGACCTAGGAAACCAAATTTGATGTATCTTATTTTCTTTCCTGTGTCTAATATGACTTGCGTATGTATATAGTGTATATGAAGATGTCCACTATAAAACAATAATGAATGTCTGGTTTTCGGTTGGACGATTTATTCTTTAGGCGGTGCTGTCAATACCTACAACTGCTTCTTCCAATTCTGGCCAGTCACCTTTCATATATTCCTATTTCTCAGCTGAAGGTCAGATTTCATAGATAGCTTTATAAACTAAAGTTTTGCTAACATAAAACATCAAAGCAATTTTTTTCCAATGTAGGTTAACCATGGTAACATCTTAGCCAAATCAAAACCAGTAAAAGTTTATTTTGCCAGCTTATAAGTACCGCTTCTTTATTCCTCTATCTTATTCGGCTGAGCGCTCTTACGAGTATCAAATATACTTCATTAAAACTATCTACTGTTTCTTATTTTATCAAGAAGAAAAATTATGAAATCATGTTTCATACTGCAATTTATCAATTCCTGTTTTGAATGTGCCTATTGCAAAAAAATACAGAAAGTTATATCTGAAAAAAGAAAACAAAGCTGCTATCTAAGTATTTTAAATACACATTTTCATGTCAGCAAACGTTTACAAGAACATTAAGCTGACGAACGTCATTGCTTGTCCGGTGATTAATGCTCGTTTTAGGTGCATTTGATTAATTCTTATACACTGCTTTCTATTATGTAAATAAAAAACAGCGCATGAGGAAATTCATTTTGATTTTGTTTTCATGTATGCAAAATAAATAAGAATGGTACGATGAACGCGTGTGTTTATCTTCAAAAACGATTTCCGTTGGGAAAAGTTTAAATTTGAGTCTATGAAAATATATATAAATATAATATATACACGTTTACATTCTCAATATGACCCATCGTAGAAAAAATGGGAACGAAGAACAACTTCCGAATGATACAGAAACGAAAACAAAATAATTGTGTTTGCAATTAAAGGTTTATTGTTTTATGTTGTAGTGCTATCGTTCGATCAGAGTTTCTATCCTAAGACAAAGGATTCACGATTTGAATGGGCGAAGTTATTCATAATTCGAAGATGAATATATGAGGTCTCAATCTTCCTAATTTTGACAAAAAATATTTAAACATAACCTTTAAAAGGCTGTTTAAAGTATCAAATGACTATTGTTTTGATGATTTATGATGTTTGAATGAAATATGTATTTCAACTGTATCATTTCAAAGCACTCAACCGTGGTAGTGTACGTTTAACATAGAATGAATCCCGATCAATCAGCATTTGTGTTTAGTCTAAATAAAGAAAAATATACATCCGATACGTTTTAAGGATGTTGGTAAGTCTTGTTTTTTGACTTTTTGCCAAATATTAGGAATCCTCTAGTTTTATTAATAGGATGCCATTTGAAATTATACCGACTAACCAAATTTGTTTTCTTCAGAAATTTATTACACATAGCGTAAACACCCATTTTGAAAATCCTTGTTAATTAATTATACTTTTGGATAGTGCCAATTTTAATAATATAAAGTCTTGAGAAAATCATCTCAAATATTCGATGGCTGTCATTTTTCTGCTTATCAAGTTCTTTTTTATACATACTATAAATCTAGAGCAGTCTTTCTAAAACTTGTTATTCTAAGACACAGTAGCGGACACACTTAAGTTCCAAGTGAAGGTTTTGCTTTCTTTTAATTGTAAGTATAAACACCAATGCATACTTTTATTCAAAAGAAAAATAATATCCTGACAAGACAGTAGCAACATTAGCATATTGCTGTAAAGTGTCAATTCTGAATTACATAAGAGTTTATGACGATGTATTTTCTTATCATCAGGTTCACTATTTGTAGGTTGCTTTATTCTTTGATGTTTTCACTAGCTTTAATAAATGCCTTCTGCACTAAGACGTGTAGATCTTTGCACTTGATCTTTGTTAATTACTGTATGTGAAATTGAGAATTGAAATGGGGAATGTGTCAAAGAGACAACAACCCAACCTCAGGGCAAAAAACAAGCGAAGGACACCAATAGAACGTTAACACAGCCGGAATTTGCACCCGTACGCGGGCTTCAGTTGTTCCCTAATTAAAGGCATTAGTTATTTACCGTTTTTCAATGGTTCTAAATCGATTTATCTGAACAACCCAATATATAGCGAGGGAAACACTTGAGCAATAAGAGGAATCAAAATTGGAACAATAGAACAATGTTATATATAAGGTTTGTAACTGCGTGATACGTATTTCTAGAACTAAAAAATGCATGCTCAAGTATATCAAAAGCATCCTGCAACAAATATTTTTTAATTAGTTGTTTTCTCAGGATTGACAATAAAAGACAGTCTGTATCTAATGAATTAACGATTCTTGCTTCTGTGTATCATCTTTGAGGATAACACTCTATATACAGATGTTGTTTGAATGCCAAAATTCTTTACATAAAGACAACAGTAGAATACCGCTGTTCAAAAGTCCTATATCGATCCACCTATAGTTGACAGGTAGCAACTAGAAAGTTAACGTTAGCGTAATAGCATAGGTTAATTTTTTTTGTTAACCTGAAATCTTTAAATAGTAATAATAGAAATGGCCTAAGTAATGTTTTTCTGTCATTCTCTATTGTACATATTCTAAATACTTCTGTGTCTAGTATTTTTGCTTTTACGCTGATTGGAAGTCTTTTTGTTCCTTTTAATCAAACAAATAATTCAAAAACTCTGGACACGCTACTTCTATTTTCAGCGTGGCAAGTGAAGTAATAAACATAACACTAACCGTAGCGATATGTAGGTGTTTCATGTTTGTCTATAAAATCGCTCTTCATCCTTTTGACTACTCGTATTCACAGAGTTTGAAACCTTGACAGAAATAATGTCCTCTATTATATTCAAGGTCTGATAGTTGTTGTAACCAGTTGTCAGAACTGTTCTGAATATCATAATTATTCAGAATATAGAAAATGGCAACTGTTTGAATATAGCTTGTTATTCATCTGATTAATGATAAGTAAGTTCACCAATACAAGGCATGTAATTTCATTAAAGGTAACGACATATTAAACTATTTGTTGTTTTGTTTTTTACAAGCTTGACTATATTTTGTAAACTCTATTGTAATTCAAATTGTCCCTTACGTGCTCATTATAAAAAACAGTGATATGGTTTGGCAATTGAGACAACTATCCATTAAAGACAAAAACAATAGGAGTTCAACAATTTGATTTTCTTGTACTAAGATATAAGGAGATAAGATCAGATATAACGTCGCTGTTATGCAAAAACCTCGTATCTAAGGTTTTCATAATTTTACACCAGGCAATAAAAACTGATTTTTTTTATCGATTATTTAGAATTAAATATTTATGTTCCAATGTATGCAAAAATATCGTATCTTCTAACCAATCAATTACCAAGGCGAGCAAAAATTTCTGCACCTATATTGTATTTTCAAAGCTTTTCATTATTTCTAAGCTATACATAATATATTAGACAAAAAATTTACAAAACTGTACCTGTTATAATCTCAGCTGCTAGTGCCATCTTTTTTTTCTTTTGAGATATGATATTTTCGCACAACAAAATGTCTCACCAATCCGACTACACTTTTTCGTCACTTGTCAGAATTCGGGTTAATGATTGGTTAGAAGATCAGATATTTTCGCATTCAGTGGAACATACATATTTAATTCTTAATAATCGATAAAAAGATTTCCGCAAAAAATTGAGATACGAGGTTTTTGCATAACAGCGACGATAAGTCACTGTATGGCTCTAAACGATTAACAAACACCTGATTGCAAGCCAGCCACAATAGATCTCTACAATTGCATTTACTCTTTTTTGAGACGTTATGTTATTCTATTGGTTTTGGTTTGATATGCCTGTCCTTTGGTTACTGTCTTATTGAAACATATTCAACCATATTTATCTTTGCATTTTATTTTCTATCAAAGTAATAACTGAATTTGAGAGAAATATATTTGTTGTTCAGTTTTCGTTCTAAGTTTTCTTACAGATATCAAACTATCGAGCTTACTAGAAACAATAAAACACAAATGCGTGGTGGTTCTTGTTTAGCTAGGTAAAATTATGGTGAAATAGATAAAAATTATTAGTTGAAATGAATTATCTGGTTCAATCATCTTCTGCAACACTTGATAGGAGATGTATATATTTCATACTATTGTCAGAAAATTAAAAAGGTAAAATTCGTTGAGATATCCAAGGCAAAATGGTTACCGATACAAAAAATTGACATCATCTACAGTATCGAAGAGTCATTCAAAATATAAACTGTGACTGTTGTTTGCATCTCGGTATGTCCAATTTAAATTACACGTTTATCCCTCTCGAGGACAACACACACTTACTACGTAATGCTTGGCCTTATTCAGACTTAATTTGCACTGACATTAACATGAACAATACCATACTGATTGTATGTATTTCGAGGCGTTAACTGCAACTCTCATGTCAAATGAAAGCAAAGCATCAATTCCTTGAAATATAGTTGGCTGCAATAATGGAAGGCAAAGATATAGCTTCAGTTTGAAAAAAAATCAACGTCGAAAAAACGTAATTTGTTTGGCAAAGACAATTTGATCGTCTTGCTGACCAAAATAACTGTACTGTGAAACACAGTTTGAGACCATACACTGTTAACTGATGTGTGGAAAAGATACTCAAATAGATAGTTATTTAAAAATAAACTAAAAAAAAATACTTAACTCCGTAGAAAACTAAAACAGAAAGTCTCTAATCAAATGGCAAAATAATAAGCTCAGACACATGAAAAAAATAGACAACAACTGTGATATTCCTGACTTGGTACAGTCATTTTTTTTAATGTTGAAAAGGTGGATTAAAATAGATGTGATACCGTGTAAACCCCTCATTTGTATGACAGTCGCATACAATTTTATTATAAAGACAACGATGTGTGAATAAAATTGTTATCCAATTATCTTGTGCAAATATACAGTAGTAAAGGAACAAATGCAAGGAGTCCAATGACTATGAAATGGTGTGATTTTAAAGAAAGAAGATATTGTTTTATGACCCATCACATTTGCGCAGGTTTGTGTTTAATCAAATTGTTTGCATATTAAACTTCAAAACGAGGTAAATTGTTCTGGTGATATGAAATGCATTCATTCAATTCAACAAATATTAAAATATCCGTCACTTTATATTGTCAAAGAAGTACTACTCTGTTGTCATAGCTGTAATACTCATTCAGTTTCGATCTTTTTTTATGAAATAGATTTCAACATTGTTCTAATATGATTAAAATGATTTCTTTGTGTACCGACTATGCGTTGGATTTAAACCAATAATTATTTTAGTATTTCAATATTCAAGATAAAAAAGCAAAGTTTGAAAGGTTTATCTTTAGTATTCAAAATCATACGCCGTTGTATTTTTGTATTTTGTTTTGGTTTCTTTCAATTTTGTTTTAATAATACAACAAGGAAAATAATTACTTTTGTGGAAATTAAAAAAAAAGTCGAATAATACCTTTAACTAATTTCATTTACCTACAATCTCATTTAGAGAATACGCTTTTGAATATCATGAATTAAATTTCTTTTACTTAAAGCTTGTTATCAAGGGAAAACAATTTCCACAGCCCTATTGAAAGTTTAACGATTCAGTTAAAATCACAAGATGTTTGGATGAGTTGTTTGTACAACATTGTCTCTATGTTACAATACAAGGTAATTATTTAATGGAAGGTTCCTAATTTTGAAAGTTTTCAAGGCGCCCTCATTGGTTAAAACATAGCTTAGAGTTGCTCAGTCTCTAGTTTTCTATGTCGTTTTTTGTGTACTATTGTTCGTCTGTTGTTTTTTCCAAGGTATTATCAGTTATTTTTAAGATGAGTTCAATTTCGATGAATTATATATATATATATATAAAAGCCAAGGTGGTCGTGTGGTCTAGCGGGACGGCTACAGTGCAGGCGATTTGGTGTCACGATATCTCAGTAGCATTGGTTCGAATCCCGACGAGGGAAGAACAAAAAAATTGCGAAAGCAAATTTACTGCTCTAACATTGTTGGGTTAATGTTTAGACTAGTTGTATATACATAATGTACACAGCCATGTATCACCATCACTGCTGGTGGTCCGATGGATAAATCTGTTGTAGAGTTGTCACTGGCTCAGACGTATATACATATATATATATATATATATATATGTATATATATCATTCATAATTGAAAAAAGGGGAATATGTCAAAGAGACAACAATCCAACGAAAAAGCAGAAAACAGACGAAGACCAGCAATCGGTTATCAACATAGCGAGAAAATCCCGCACCCATAGGCTGGATTCAGCTGGCTCCTGAACAAAAGTTGGTACCAGATCAATTAAAATGGGCGTCACACTGAACTTCAAGACATAGAAATAAAATTAAAAATAACTTGCAAGACTAACAAAAACAAGAGGCTTCTGACTGGGGACAGGCGCAAATAAGTGGCTGCAGACCTCGATTTAACTGACTGAAAGATTATGTCATCATGATTTAAAAATTAAACATAAACCCTTAGTTAGCGATTTAGTAACATATCATCATTAATGATATGACAATAAACATAACCCATATCATGCCAACAACTGGTTTTAGAATAAAATGTGTTTATTTCCAAAACAAAGACCCTTCGAATCAATCAATATTAATACCAACATATACCTTTTTTATGACCTGACAGCACGGATCACTTCTAAATAAGTCCGTTTAAAAGTTTGGTTATCTGTTGAGGTGAATTTAGGCATTTGTGTGCTTTTCATTGAATATTATCATAAAAGGTTTGATGTGAAATACCTGAGCGTATAATATGTCTTCATGTAGATTTATATTTACGAATCATGTCCTGGTACCGATGAAAAGATTATAAAATTTAGTAAATATGGTGTAGAACTTTGAACAAACTATGAAAATTAGGTCAAGAGCAGATCAAACTACCTGGTAGGTATATTTTTATGGTTTTGTTGAAACATGAAAATGTTGTCAAGGAAATACAAAAATCAGTTAGCATTATTTTCTTTATAATTCTATAAAATTTTTGTTTTTACAAATAGTCAATCAAGTCTTTTCCTTTAAAGATGCAGACACACACACAAGCCAATTCAGTCCCTTCTAAACAAACCACTTGAAAGATTAGGGCAAAAATTGTATGGCCCAGTCCGTAATGTCAGGCTATAATTCATCCAAAAGGGTAGTATGTCCACTGTCTTATTGATATCTTATAAAATGCTGCTTCCAAGACATTACATGTATATGTGACTGTGATAGCTCTATGTCTGTTATGTAACGTTAACTCACTATGTAGTTCCTCTAGAAAATCTACAAAACAGAAATGAAAATATTACAATACATGCAAATTATTAATGGTACATGTATGATCATGATTAAAATAATTGTAAGAATAAAAATCATAGAAATCAAATGTCATACTTATAAACGCTTGTTTACTCAACAAGCATGTGACGTCAAAACTTGAAACCGTTAAATTTTGTTTACTTGCTTTGGGAGATTCAGCAGTTATGAAGGGATTTGATAAATAGTAAATATATTTTTCTACATGTATATTTATCTGATCCAAGTTAAAAAAAAAAAAAACAGATGCTCCGCAGGGCACAGCTTTATACGACCGCAGAGCTTGAACCCTGAACGGTTGGGGCAAGTATGGACACAACATTCAAGCTGGATTCAGCTCTAAATTTGAATTGTGATTAAAATGTTGACACAGCATTTGAGCAATTCACTATGCTGTTGAATATTAATCCTCTCAAAAAAATGTTTGAAGAAATTTTCTTTTTATTTATGAAATCTGAAATAAGAAAAATTGAACCCCCCCCCCCCCCTATTTTTTTTCACATCCCCTTTTCCCTTATTCCAAAACTGATCTCAATTCAAATTTCTAATGGAGTTTGCAACAATAAATACTCATTTAAATACATCATAAAATATTAAAATATAAAAAAAGTGTTTGTTATCAATGAATGGTAAAGATTGTTTTAATTTATCAGTTGGTAATAAAAGTGATTATTCTATATTGGAATTATTTTAGTAGGTTTCTCTATATGAATTGGATTTTGAATAAAAAAGCATATTCACCTGAGAAAGTGTTATTCACCGCGCTAAACGTCACGCGCTTTTACATGCAACGTTATGGTAACATGTTTCGTGTAAAATTTGTTTTGGTATATGTTTGTCATTAAATACATTTTCTTTCCTCGGAATATGGAATAAAACAATTACTGTCTTTTGTTTCGGTAAATATGGGGTTTTATTGACTTTTGAAAAACTGATATTCACTTCGGCCGTCGGCCTCAGTGAATATCATTTTTTCAAAAGTCAATAAAACCGCATATTTACCTCATCAAAAGACAGAAATTGTATAGTATACATTGTATATTGTATAAAACAATAATTTAAGTTGATTCAACTACTATTCTGGACAAAGAAAGATAACTTCAATTGAAAATTTCTTGCTATTGCGCAATATTGTGCAATTAGATATTTTTTGTTATTGCGCAATACTGTGCAATTGAAAATACTTGCTATTGCACAAAACTGTGCAATTGAAGATTTTTTGCTATTGCGCAATACTGTGCAATTGAAAATTTCTTGATATTGCACAATACTGTGCAATTAAAGATTTTTTGCTATTGCACAATACTTAATATAATAATTTTGGATCCTGATTTGGACCAACTTGAAAACTGGGCCCATAATCAAAAATCCAAGTACATGTTTAGATTCAGCATATCAAAGAAGCCCAAGAATTCAATTTTTGTTAAAATCAAACTTAGTTTAATTTTGGACGCTTTGGAATTTAATGTAGACCAATTTGAAAACGGGACCAAAAATTAAGAATCTACATACACAGTTAGATTGTGCATATCAAAGAACCCTAATTATTCAATTTTTGATGAAATCAAGTAAAGTTTAATTTTGGACCACAATTTGGACCAACTTGAAAACTGGGCCCATTATCAAAAATCTAAGTACATGTTAAGAATCAGCATATCAAAGAAGCCCAAGAATTTAATTTTTGTTAAAATCAAACTTAGTTTAATGTTTGACCCTTTTGACTTTAATATAGACCAATTTGAAAACGGGACCAAAATTAAGAATCTACATACACAGTTAGATTTGGCATATCAAAGAACCCCAATTATTCAATTTTTGATAAAATCAAGTAAAGTTTAATTTTGGACCACAATTTGGACCAACTTGAAAACTGGGCCCATTATCAAAAATCTAAGTACATATTTAGATTCAGCATATCAAAGAACCCCAAGGATTCAATTTTTGTTAAAATCAAACTAAGTTTAATTTTTGACCCTTTGGACCTTAATGTAGATCTAGACCAATTTGAAAACGGGACCAAAAAAAAGGATGAGTTTACATACACAGTTAGATTCGGCATACCACAGAACCCCAATTATTCAATTTTTGATGAAATCAAACAAAGTTTAATTTTGGACCCTTTGGGCCCCTTATTCCTAAACTGTTGGGACCAAAACTCCCAAAATCAATCCCAACCTTCCTTTTATGGTCAGAACCCTTGTGTTTAAATTTCATAGATTTTTATTAACTTTTACTAAAGTAATGGTGCGAAAACCAAGAAAAATCCTTATTTGGGGCCCCATTTTGGCCCCTAATTCCTAAACTGTTTGGACCTCAACTTCCAAAATCAATCCTAACCTTCCTTTTGTGGTCATAAACCTTTTGTTTAAATTTCATTGATTTCTATTTACTTATGCTAAAGTTATTGTGCGAAAACCAAGAATAATGCTTATTTGGGCCCTTTTTTGGCCCCTAATTCCTAAACTGTTGGAACCAAAACTCCCAAAATCAATCCAAACCTTCCTTTTGTGGTCATAAACCTTGTGTCAAAATTTCGTGGATTTTAATTTACTTAACTAAAGTTATAGTGCGAAAACCAAGAAAATGCTTATTTGGGCTCTTTTTGGCCCCTAATTCCTAAACTGTTGGTACCAAACCCAGGATAAAAGGATCAGTCCAGTTGAAAAAACGGCTTTAAAAATATGAAGAAGAGAACAAAAGTGGCACAATCTACTAACAGTTCTCTATTTGTTTTGACAACTACAATGTAAGTTGTCTGATATAAGAATATCTTTAAAAAAAATAATTTTCTATTGGTTAATTACCTTGTATATGTTCCAGACCGTATGAGTATTTTGACCGTACGCGTACGGTCTGGACCGTATGCGTACTTTTTCAAAATACTCATACGGTCGGACCGTACGCGTACGGTCTGACTAATATTAAGAAGTTGGTCAAGTTTATTAAATACCAATGCATATTACAGATCAACAGATCTGGTAACTTTAAATGACACTGGATGACTGGTAGAAGGTACCTTAAAAACAGATTAATAATAAATATTAATAAGATTTTTAAAATTAAAAAAAAAAAATTAAATATACATGTAGAATATGGAGTTTATTATGGCTTTCATTATCACTGAACTAGTACATATATTTGTTTAGGGGCCAGTTGAAGGACACCTCTGGGTGCCAGATTTTCTCACTGCATTGAAGACCTACGGGTGACCTTCTGTCTGTTCTATCATGTGTCTATGGTCGGGTTGATGTCTCTTTGACACATTCCCCATTTCCATTCTCAATTTTAACCTTCATACCTTTTCTCAAAACATATTTTTGTATATGTATTAGGAATAGGAAAAAAAGTGAAATACAAATGCAATTCCAAGATTCCTAAAAGTGAGTCTGGCAACAGTAATTATAAAGAGTAATATAGAGTCAGTGATGTGCACTATGATACATGTATATACATTTTTGACAAACAAAAATACAGTAAAAGAAATGTATGTATAATTTCAGTTGCTCACTCTGACATATTAAGAAAAATTTAGTGTCACAGTGCAAAGGCATCATTACATAGGAATCAAGTTATTGAAGATTTCAGAAAGTTTCATGCAATCCAAGTCCTGGTCTTTCATTGTCTTTGTGGAGTTGCATCCATAAATCCCCAATATGCAACTACATGTTAATGGCAAAAAAAATATAACATAAAAGATCACAAGAAAGCACACAAATTACACATTTACATTGACTTATAAATCCTTTAAAAGTAGCCTTAAAAGTATGTAATACATATAATTCAGTGCATGTGGTTGTCCTTTGTTTATGTACACGTACTAACTAAATGTTGTACATATACAATGTATCTTGTATATAACATGTACATGTGTATATCATATTGGCATTTGTTTTTTTATAGAAAAACAGTGGATATAAATCAGACCGTTTAATAGTTTTCTGTTTGGAATGCTTTACATTTGTTATTACTGGGTTATTTAGATCTTACTATACAGTATGGATTAACTCATTGTTGAAGGATGTATGGTGTTTATGACAGTAACATAGAAAGTATGTGACTGTCAATTGATCTCTAGCATGTCTACCTGTTATCATGGTAATAAAGAATGCTTTCATTACTATGGGGTTGGTTCGCCCTAATATCATGTTCACCCTGGGTTCATTCGCCCATAAAGTCCGTTCGCTCTACTCAAAAAAATAATGTTGAGGGCATTGAAGTTGAATAAAGATATTTTTATTCTTTAAATTTATGAACACTGTAACATAGAAATATTTAAAAGTTTAAGGCTTGTTTTGGATCAATTATTGATCAATAACAAATCAAAGGAAAAATAATAAATTTGTTTCGGCTATACAAATATTAGGGTTATTTTTCAACAAAATTTCAACATATTCTGTTCGCATAATTAACAAAGAAACTAGAAAACATTTTGGAAAAAAAAAAATCAGGGCGAATGGACATATGATTGACCCTGGGCGAATAGGTATCAGGACGAACGTGAATAGATTATGTATGCTATTTAAGATCCAGCATGATCTTATAGATATAGACCGTCACCAATATTTGACCCCGAATGATAACCGGACCAGAGGTAAAAACCGCTTCTTCCAAGAAAGAACATGTACAGACACCTACGGCCAATCTTTCTTCCCGAGGACAATCAGGGACTGGAACAACCTACCAACATCAGTTACAGCGACCAACACCGTTAAGGGATTCAGAGCTGCCCTGAAGGCATGCTCTGAAAGGAAAACCCAGTTGTAAATAATTTTAATTGTATATTTTTGCGAACGTTTTAAATGTATTTGTCAATAGCCAAGAGAAAGCTTTCTGTGTTGCCCGACACTGCGTAAAGTTGTCGCGCGGAACCATGACCATTCAGTATTGAATCCGGTTCCTTACCTGGAAGAAGAAGAAGAATCAGAGCGAACGGCAATCATTCCAAATCTTCCTATTTGGATATTTCAAATATTTAGGTTTATTTAATATTGATAAAATTAAAATAAATAATTTAACTAAACAGGCTAACTGTCATGACTACATGTCTAGCATTTCACTGGGACCAGCAACTTGAAAGCTATTGGTCACATACATGTACATGGAACCCAGTAAACACTTGAACAAATACTAAATTGAGTCATTGCCCCTCCCCCTTTCCAAAAAATAAAAATATCCTATTTTATCAATGTACTTTATTCCACATTTAATGAAAAAACGTAATCATGTTGTTAAACCTACCAATATCAACTGGGAGAAGTATTTTGTATTCCTTCAGGCTCCTTTTGCTATGAAAAAGCCTCTGACTGTCTGTACTTTGTCTTCATCCTCATGTCAAGTTTCCATTTGTAACTTTTAATTACCCTGTTGAAACTCTATACCAAGTTTGTAACAGTGAGGTGTATAAACTCTGAGCGAAATATAAGTAGTAAACATCCACTCTCTGTGGGATAACACTATAAACAATTCTGCTTTCTTCGGTTGTTATAATCTTGATTGTAGTATTTTGTACGGAGCGATACCTTTCAGTCCAAAAGCTAATTTCAAATGATATTTTACATCTCTGTGACACAAACTTAGCTTTAGTTGTGTCTGTAGAGTAACATTAGTAAAGAACACAACTAGAATTTCTTTGATGACAGCTGCATATTGTATGATAAACAACATCGTAAATTTGCCTCTACATGTAGTGAAGCAGAACCGGAAGTGATAAATTGTTTACAAGACACGATGCACTGAACAAAAGTCATCAGTAAACATTATTCATCTATCCAATTTAACGCAATAAACAATGAATCTTTACTAAATTATCAATTTATCAACACTGTTAATTGCAGTTTTATAAAAAATGCGGAATACATTATGAATTTTTTTTTTACTTGTTTTGAAGTTCAACCAGAGTTGTCTTTCTTGAAATAGTAAGAAAAAGCGGTTAATTTAAAATGAAAATAACTTTTTATTGATAATAGCCTACAAATATAATTTTTTGATATGTTGTTTGGGAGATTCCATATTTTCTGAAATGCTAAATGGTTTACTACATCTCGTCTGCTCACGGCAGATATATGTTATAGCATCCATCATATTTCCAATACTTATATAGTGAGAAAAACATGCCCATCTGAATTTTTATTAGGGTATAAATGACATTAATAGTAGGCATTAACAATTATGGTTGAAAATATGTTAATTTTTACTCAACGTATGTCACATAACCAAATATCAAGCATATTGGTTACATAGGGTAAATCACTTTTTCTTCATTTTGCATGATTCTTAGGTGGAGTCATACTTAAAACCATAACATTATCATTCGAATCTATGATTGTGTGAATTTAAGAAAATATATAAGTATAAAAAAGAAGATGTGTAATGATTGTCAATTGGACAACTATTCACAAGAAATTACATGATACAGAAATTAACAACTATATGTCACTGTACGGCCTTCGCTAATTATCAGAGTCATCAAGTCAAAAGATCCTTTTATTAATGTTGACACGATAGTTTTAAAGTGTTTTAATACATTTAATATTAATCGATAAACTAACCAACATTTCAAATGAAATAATGCAATCATTATCATTAAATACGTGCTTGTCACATTTGTAATTAATAATCAGATCTCATTGAATAGTGTTTAAAATAATATTTATTTAAAACTACATATCCTTGCATCTTGATAATATATCAATATGGAAAATATTGGTAAAAATTATATTTTTAAGTACTTAAATACGTGTAAAGACTTCATAGATGAATATGTGAAAAGTAAGGGAATTGTTCGATGAGTTTTTATATGGGGACGGAGTCCCCAATAACAGTAGAAAATTCAATAAAAAAAATACGGGAAAATTTCCCGAATTTTTCATTGTACTAATGAACTCAAAATCGTTCCTTTTTTTTTTTTTGGTCGTGTCTTGAAATCCCGGACCTGCGCAGAAATGTACAATGTACTTTCTTTTTCCGGTCTCGTTTGTATGAAACTTTGAGTAAAATATATATTTATCAGTCTAGTATAAAATAGGAAGGAACGCGCAATACCAATTTGATTTTTAATAATTCCTTGATATGAAAAACATTACCTGATGATAGCGTTTCTTTGTTTACATTGCATATGACGTCATAATTTAAATAACGTCACAACTAAACCCCTAACAACAGAACCAAAATCGGAAACGTTACGGTATTTCCGTTTCTTTTTTTTTAAACAAATATTTAAGTTACAAAAAAATAATTCATACAGACTTCGTCCCCATTTGCAGGTAATGCCTGCCTCATATTATGGAAACGTCTGTCATATAACTCGTAACGATGTTCAAATCTCGATGCTAAAGTGAAGAAATAGCTATTTGCTCATCCCGAATCCCCAAAATTCTGCTACATGCGACTGTCATACAATTGAGCGGTTTAACTCTATAAAACCAGGTTCAATCCACAATTTTCTACATTTGAAAATGCCTGTATCAAGTCAGGAATATGACAGTTATTGTCCGTTCGTTTGATAAGTTGTATCATTTGGTTGTTCCATTTGATTAGGGACTTTCCGTTTTGAATTTTCATCGGAGTTCAGTATTTATTGTGATTTTCATTGTTGAATAAGTGATCATACATGATCCTTCCAATTGATATTTTATAGTGTGTCTTTCTATGTTGTGATGTTATACTATTGTTTCAGATAAGGTTCGGTACCATTAAAACGTTTAATCCCGCTGCACTAGTAAATTTGTGGGCCCTTTATAGCTTGCTGTTCGGTGTGAGCCAAGGCTCATTGTTGAATGCCGTACTTGACTTATAAATTGTTACTTGGAAGGATAATTGTCTCATTGGCACTCATACCACATCTGCCTGTGTCTCTACATATATGATGTTGGAGAATTGACTAGTTATATAGAACTTATAACTTATAACTTTAAAACTAACTGATCTCCTGTAAGTAGTTGTGTAAACCGAAGGGCAGCTCAAAGGTAAAACTACACATGAGTTTAGAAAAAGAATATTGTGATGCGGAGTGCGCTTCAAAAGACATTACTCTGATGAAATTCCAAGGTATGCAGGTAGCAATAGATATCAGTTTCTTTTTCTAAAGAAAACAATATCTTCTTCTTTTTATTGTGTTTTGAAGTAATAATACACAGCAACTTTTGTCAAATAATAGAATTTGAATGAAATTTACCTCTTATCACTGTGCCAAACGATTACGAAAAACCTAATGGAATTGTATCACTGCATGTAGTTGAATTGTGTGTACGAATATTCCCGTAATGTAAAGTTGTAAATCACCTGGATCCTAAAACAATGGAAATGAAGTTAACACATTTAACAGAGGTTATCGCATATTTACCCTCATCTTTCAGATATATAAAGACAACAACTGTTTTGGTACAAAAAAATGCATAACTGTATTTAGACGTGCGTATGAACTGCATGTGTAAAATTTCGGGCAGTAAGAAACTAGTGGTTAATCACATCGTGACATGTTAATTTTAAAAAAATTTTCTCTCTTTCCTGTAGTACTTACATGACTTGCGTGATCAAAATAATATAACATGTCTTTCTCATATTTACCCTGGTATCATCTATAGACCCATATTAACTTTGGTATCATCTCTAGACCCATATTGGTCCTATCATAAAGCCCGGGATGATATGGAAGTCGCGAGACGATACCAGGGCCAATATGAAAAAATGTAAGTTTCAATCTATAATATTGTAAATTGATCACTACTTCAAAGTAACAAAAACGTCCTTGTCTGGCATACTAAATTATAATCCTGGTACCTTTGATAACTATAAATATTTAGTTGTCAATATAAATTCTGTTTTATTTTTGTTATCATCTCGTTTCATTATCCTGTTATGAATTCATTCATAGTTCGAACAACGTGCAAACCTAAGTCATATGTTAACTTCATTATCACAAAAGTATCTTAAAGTTGTAAAAAGTGTTAAATATCTTGTGTTAAAGAACCAAACTATACGGTATATCAATCAAATGAAGATAAGTATAAAATTAAAGTTTTCAATAGAGGTTAACATGACATTTAATAAAGCAATAATCTCTATCGACTCGAACCGAGGGTCAATATTCAGCTTCGTACTGTTAAATCTCGTTTGGCAATTTTATATCACGTCCACATTTGTTCGTCTTGAATACGAATTCAATTTGACATTGACTATTCTCTACAGTGATCCGTAATTATAATATCTAAAAATTCAAAAAGCGCGAACAATGGCACCTTATTTATCTTCCAAATAATAGAATTTTATTTTATTACAGTTTAGGCAATCGGTGTGATGCATGAATTGCAAAATTGTAGAAGTAAGATTTTCTTTCTTTACTTCTTTTTTTTTATAGAGAGGGAGAATGAGATACTATACAATTACTGTCTTTTGATGACGTAAATATGCGGTTTTATTGACTTTTGAAAAACTGATATTCACTGAGGCCGACAGCCGAAGTGAATATCAATTTTTCAAAAGTCAATTAAACCCCATATTTACCGAAACAAAAGACAGTAATTGTTTTATTCCATATTCCGAGGAAAGAAAATGTATTTGATGACAAACATATACCAAAACAAGTTTTACATGAAACATTTTACCATAACGTTGCATGTAAAAGCGCGTGACGTTTAGCGCGATGAATAACACTTTCTCAGGTGAATATGCTTTTTTATTCAAAATCCAATTCATATAGAGAAACCTACTAAAATAATACCAATATGGAATAATAAATGTTATCTCCCATCAACAACTTATTCCCTAAGATGAAGAAAAAAGCACAACGTATATCAAGGTATTGAGGTTAAGCAGGTAGCATACATACAATTATATGTTGCAGAGTACACATAGTTTAGGTTAATCAATATCTAGCTTCTTTCTTTTTGTCTGGATTTGATTTGTAAATAAAGCACAAGAAAAGAACTAGGAATAAAAATGCAAGTAGAGGAAAGCAATTACTTTTATATTTACGATAAAAAAATTTACCAAATTCAATAGAAATATAAAATCATAAACATTTTTACTTAACCCTTTTACCGACACTGAGGTAAATAGTACAATGATAACAGTTCTGTAAATTAATGTATTTGATCCAATATTTGTTCTCTTAAAAAAAGAAGTAATTGTTTTCAACCCAAGTTTTTGGTGGGGTTCGCGTTGTTGTTGTATCCATTTTTGTGGCACTTCGTTCACGCATCGTTGTCAATATAATGGAAATTGATACGACTGCCGTACAAGTGAGAAGTTTAGCGCTTTAAAACTAGTTTGAATCCCCCATTTTCCAACATGTAAGATGTGACTGTACCAAGTCAGGAATATGTCCATTCGTTTGATGTGTTTCATCCTTTGAGTTTGCCATTTGATTAGGAACTTTCCGTTTTAAATTTTCCTCGGAGTTCAGTATTTTTGTTATTTTACTTTTTTCAATAATTATCCATTGATCGTGTAAAGTCAAAACTATTATATGTAGTTGTTTATGATACTTTACAATACATAATTAACCGTTATTCATTTGTTACTCACAATTTTGTACTATTACAAATTTAAATTTCTAACACTAAAATGACACCGTCTCATCTGATATTTGAATTTTCTCTTATTGTTTATTAGATCGATTGAATGGTTATGTTGTTCCGTTGTGAATTCATTAAAAACTTTTAGCATGCATTCTTATTCAAATATGACAGTTTTCATCATTCGTTTGATGTGTTTGAGTTTTTGATTTTGTCGTTTGATTAGAAATTTTCCATTTTTGAGTTCAGTATTTTTTGTGATTTGATATTTTTTTCTGATAATTCCAATATAACACGAACAACAAAAGTGGTATTGACTGTCTTTATCATGTTTATTGCAAAAATGATATCGTATGTCAAATTACAGACCGTTATGGAATATCTTGATTCACAGATGACAAAGTTTATGTTTCAATTATTGTTATAATAGTCCCGTTCTGTTTTCCTCTAATGTGCCCTCACGAATTTAATTATCGCTGCATTCTTACTTCAGTTAGCAGCACGATTGGGGCAACGGGTCGCGCAATATCTGCTTACCCTTGATTTTGTGCAGGGCTCGATTCTTCTTTTTTTTATTTAACGTTTTGTCTTTTGTTTGTTTTTTCTTGTATGATTGCAAAAACGTTGTTAGTTTGTTTTGACTTACGAGTTTGAATGTCCCTTTATTATCTTTTGCGTATCTTGCAGAGAAGTTATATGGTTAATCGATTTTTGTCTTCGATATAAGTACATATATTAGCAAAACCTAAAGCAAGAGAACAGTTTATTCGTTTTTTTTTTTCATCAATTTTATATCAGTAAAATAATTGTTTTTAGGTTATGATGGAAAAAACGATACAAAAAAATGTTCAAAGGAGACTAGAATAAATTATCATACCACTAAGGTATGACCGCATTAAAATGAACTATAATATTCATAGATTATTGCTATCATGCAGAGTGAAAGACGATGTAAGATATAGCCACTATCAATATTTGTGATTACTTCAGATTTTAACATCTGTACCTGTTAATTTCCGCTTGAATGAGTCAGTATGTTATTTAGCTGAGATATCTGAAAGTTCTGACAAGTAATAACACGAACCGCACCAATCGTATTGCAACATCTGCTATTCCGACAATACACTTGTTTTATAACCTAAGAATGCAAGATGATCTGAATGATGACAGCTACTGTGGCTAGTTACTTCAATGTCCACATATCGCTTTAGATCGATTTTCTATTCAAATAATTAACATTCGTATAAAAAGAAGATGCAGCAGACTATTCTCTACAAGATACCAACTGACACACAAATTAACAGCTATAGGTCAACGTACTGCTTTCAACAATGAGCATATATTTATTCAGCTATAAAAGACCCCCAATTCACAAGTGTAAAACAATTCAAACGATACAACTACATGAACTAGCGGCCTTATTAATGTCCAAAAATATGAACGATAAAAAAATATGTAAAACATCAACAAACGACAACCACTGAATGACAGGCTCCTGACATTGGACAGGTACATACATACATCATGTGACAAGGTTAAACATGTAAGCAGCATTAAAATCATCCCAATAACCGGGAACAGTGTTGTCAGAGTACAACATAAGAATGAATTATGAAAAAAAAATTTAAAAAGATTAACTCATCAGATGGATACAAATAGAAATACTTATAACAAAAACACGTGCACATGAGCTAGGTAAAAACCCTGAGCACCCAGTTACTGACTGCCAGTTCAAAGTCAATAACAACTAATATAATAAAAGGATGCATCTAAGACTAAATGTTATTACTTTGATTTAAGTTTAATATTCGGATTAATCATGTTAGTGTTTACTCCGGTGATAAAGTCGGTAATTACATAACTGCTATTCATATATATGATCGTTTAGGTTTTAATATTTTGACGATGTTTGCTAAAATTCTGTTTTACGGTATGTACGATTGATCTGTGTTTTTATGTTTGTCTTTTTTATGTTGGGTTTTTAAGGTAGTCTTTGGTTGGTTTTTTTTATTGCTTATTATTATCATTTTCTATTCTATTTTTTTTTTCTTTTTATCTTTTTTTGTTTACAAATTTCTTTAATGCTAAGAAAACACAAATCTACATCTATTTTAATAAATAAAGAATAATAAAGGCAACATAAGTACCGGTGTTCAAAACTGATACATCAATTTCGAGAAAACAATTCTGGGTTACAAACCTAAACCGAGAGAAACACGTTCAAACTCTTTTAGGTCATTTTTTAGTAGCAATAAACAAAAACACTATGTCAATTGGACATGCTTTGATACTATATATGCCCTTGAATTGTTACTAGATAACATTTTTGTTCGCTATGGGGATTCCGTATATCGTCAGATTATCGGAATTCCAATGGGGACTAACTGTGCACCACTTATTGCGGACCTATTTTTGTATTGCTATGAGTTACAATTTATGACAAAAATAAGCAAAGACCCATCGAAATAACATCTGATAAACAAATTTAATAATACTTCTAGATATTTTGATGATATTTTGGCTCTCAATAATGACGACTTCAGTATGTATATTAAAGAAATTTATCCTGTTGAACTTACTTTAAATAAAGCTAATACTAACAATGACCACTGCTTTTTCCTCGATCTTGATATCTATATCACTAACACTACAAACCATTAAAGTCTGAAATGGCCTATATCTGTACTCGACTGTACTGGTTTTTACTCGACCAGTCTGAATTGGTCTGACTTTTACTTGACATTACTCGACCCCAGTCTGAACCATACTCGACTGTACTGAATCGTACTTTACCCTTATCTTTGCCGTTGAAAATAGTCTGAACTATTACTCGACCAGTCTGAAACAGTCTTAACCCATTCTTGATCTGTACTCGACCTATTTTTCCAGTCTAAACTATACTTAACCAAAGGTCTGAACAATACTCGACCAGTCTGAACCATACTATACCAAATAACCTCTACTTTTTTAACTGTTAAAATAAATTTCTTTTTAACTGACATATATAACAACAGCCAACAAAATTAATAAATTGTTTAACCTTACATTAGAAATATATCTATTATTATATTTAGGATAAAAAAATAATATATTATATATAATTTATATCAAAAAGGAATAAAATTAAATAGATAAATAAAATTGTTTTTTCTGAGTAGTGGTGAAATATAAATTATAACCTCTGCTTGGGGCAAACTCATAAATAAGATCACACCTGGTCAGAGGTATTAAATTATAAATAACATTCATTCAAAATTGCAACATCCTGTTTAACTTAGAATACAAGGCCTTTTGAATATACAAGATAAGTAATACACGAATTTATGAAAATAGGGCTTTCTTTTTACCTACAGGTAAAACATACATGTACTTAGGCAATTAGATCATAGTAAAGTGCTTAATGAATGCCATTGTCTTTAATTTGACCAAAAATATTTAAATCAATTTACTGTTTGTTAGGAACACATTTTCGTTTTAAAAAGGTTATCAAGGATCGATATAGAAATTATATTAACATGACTATATTAAATTTTTGGTTTAATAAAACAACACAATTGAGGTCTCATTTTTTTTAAAATTTATTAAGTTGTTTTATATACTATTTTATATAAATATTAATAAAAAAACATTCACTGCATTATTAGTCAACTGACAATATAAATCTATACAAGCTTAAGTTAATGTTGAAAATAGTCCAGTTAGCATAAAATACTTCAGAAATATTCATAAAATTTTGAATAATATTGAAAATATTAGTCACCATTCTTTATTTAGATTATTTGATCAGGTTGTTTTATTTGTATTTTAAGGTTGATATATATTATTATGTAAGTGTTAATTAATATTGTGTTGAAGTTTATATTATTTAATATTATAATTGATTATTGTGAAATTTGAATTTGAATACTATATTGAATACATTTTTAATATCAAGTTGTTGTTCAAATTTCATTTTTATTAAAAATATTTCCTAAATTGATAAAATTCAGTTGATAGATACAAAGCATAGGTCTAGGTTGGTTAAGACTTGGTCGAGTATGGTTCAGACTAGGTCGAGTACGCTTCAGACTAGGTCGAGTATGGTTCAGACTAGGTCGAGCATGGCTCAGACTCGTATAAAATGGTTAAGAACTGGTCAAGTATAAATTCAGACTGTTAAGTATGGTTCAGACTACAGTCGAGTATTATCAAGTAAAGTTCAGACCAATTCAGACTGGTCGAGTAAAAATCAGTACAGTCAAGTACAGATATAGGCCATTTCAGACTTTTACTGGTTTGTAGTGTAACGGAAAGCTGAATACTAAAATTTATGATAAAAGAGATGATTTTTCATTTCCTATCGTTAATTATCCATTTTTAGATGGTGACGTTCCCTTGTCACCATCTTACGGTGTTTATATATCTCAACTTGTACGATTCGCTCGTGTATGTAACAATGTTTTAGATTTTAACGAGAGAAATTTATGTATTACTGAAAAATTATTACACCAGGGTTTTCGATATCACAAACTAGTCAAAACATTTACTAAATTTTATCATCGGTATAAGGACATCATTCGTAAATATAGCTCAACATGCAGACTTCTTATACGTTCAGGTATTCCACATTCAATTTTTTATGGAAATTTCTTTATAAAGCACAAAGGTGTCAGTATTCACCTCAAAAACTTACAAAACCTTTGAATAGACTTATTAAGAAGGGATATAGTTACGATACTGTTGTCAGGTCATTGCATATTATGGCGTTAATATTGATTCACTTATAGGGTCTTTGCATCGGAACTAAACACATTTATTCAAAAACCAGTTGTTGGCATGACACGGGTTATGTTCTTCTCATATATGTTATGATGGTATGATACTAAACCCCTAACGGGAAGGATTGTGCCTGATGTTCATATGATGAAATCATAATCTTTCAGTCAGTTTAATTCAAGTCTGGAGCTGGCATGTCAGTTAACTGCTAGTAGTCTGTTGTTATTTATGTATTATTGTTATTTTGTTTATTTTCTTTGGTAACATCTTCTGACATCAGACTCGGACTTCTCTTGAACTGAATTTTAATGTGCGTATTGTTATGCGTTTACTTTTCTACATTGGCTAGAGGTAAAGGGGGAGGGTTGAGATCTCACAAACATGTTTAACCCCGCCGCATTTTTGCGCCTGTCCCAAGTCAGGAGCCTCTGGCCTTTGTTAGTCTTGTATTATTTTAATTTTAGTTTCTTGTGTACAATTTGGAAATTAGTATGGCGTTCATTATCACTGAACTAGTATATATTTGTTTAGGGGCTAGCTGAAGGACGCCTCCGGGTGCGGGAATTTCTCGCTACATTAAAGACCTGTTGGTGACCTTCTGCTGTTGTTTTTTTCTATGGTCGGGTCGTTGTCTCTTTGCCACATTCCCCATTTCCATTCTCAATTTTATTTACGTTAACTATAAGAGAAAAAAAAGTAAGTGCAATATTCCTAACCTGGTACAGGACATTTTAAGAAAAAAAACGTGGTTTAAGGCTGGCGTCATGGCTTTCGTTGTACAAGTACTTCAATTTAACAAAAACAAGGTTAAATACAATTGAATCAATTTTACAAACACGATATCTCAATGAGGATGTTATTCATACCTGTTTTCTTAAATTCATACAATTATTATGATTATAGATTTCAATGTGAGCTTCGAACTACTGTAACAACTCATGATGGTGTATTTTCTAACATATTAATTATACTAAAATTGACTTTTATATACGTTAAATACGTTTATTTAGATCCTTCAATGTAATATTTAAAAAACACATTTATTATCTAACATGTACAAATTTCTCTTAAACAGCAATATCTAGCGCTACAAAAATGTTTATTTTGTCATTAATGAAGAATTATTAAACATTTCGCCTATGATTTTAGATTCATTTTTAGTATATCAATTCAAGAGCTGTCTTCAACGTTTTGATTTTGACAAAGCGAATGAAGCAAATTCTTTGCGCTTGACCGCTGAAATTGATTTATTCATCAGGAGTGTTTAAACAAAAGTATTTGAAAGCCAGGGATATAGCGAAAATAGAAATTAATAGAGATGACTTTACAAAGAATAACTTGAAGGATCCGAAGTTCTTTTTATTCGTCCTTAATTCATTAACAGTGAATTCTACAAAAATCCTTCTTGTATATTATTTTGAGAAATTGATTCATAGCAATATGATAGGAATTGTTTTTAATTATGTTTTTTTATAGGGATGAAAAAGAGTACTCGAGTACTTACTCGGAAGGCCGAGTACTCAAGTACAATTTTAGTACTCGAATACTCGTTTGCCTATTATAAATTGTGAGATATTTCTCCTCCCATGTCTGCTCACTTTAGTTCCTTTGAAATATATTCTCTGCGTGATACTATTTAAAATTCTACGCGTACGTATATACTGAGATTTTTATTTGGTATTGGTAAATAGCAGTACGTTCGTTCCGAGGCTCTGAGGGGATATTTTCATATGCAATACTTGTTAAACAAATTGAAAGTCAAACAGTCTTTCATCGGAAGTTGTTGACCAGATCATATTTCTGAAAAAGAACATGACCAAAGTGCCCTGCGGAAACCCCTACTGATTAGAAACATTTTAACGGTGTTTGTACACGGATCAACACTTCCCTTTGTTTGTTAGTCAAGGCTTCTATGTAAACATTATTGGTATAAGACATGTAAGATGTACGTTTAAATTTTTTTAATTACTCTTTATTTGAAACTTATTTATTGTTTAATTTACAATTTAAAGAGAGGTGACAGATACAAGAGCGATATTCAAGATCATTAGTCGAAAATAAACTGACAATGTCATGGCTAAAAAATAAGGAAAAACACAAAAAGACCAACGATAGTGCAAAACAACATAACACGGAATACTTAGACTGAGCAACACGAACATGTACTTTTGAATTAATTTAGTAATTTGAAGTCCAATACTGTTGTTGACAAATTAATTGACAAGTCGTAATATAAACAATACTAACTCAACATGAACAGATGATACATATTGTCTACTTTGTCGGATACAAATAAAAAAAACCAGACGCTTAAGATTCATCTGAGTACTCGGGTACTCGCAAGTATCGTGACCGAGTATACGAGTATTAAATTTCAGATCTTTTGACACCCCTGTTTTTAATTATTTAAAAAGGAAAAACACAAAAATACTGAACTCCGAGGAAAATTCAAAAAGGAAAGTCAAAAATCAAAAGGCAAAATCTAAAGTCCAAACACATCAAACGAATGGATAACAACTGTCATATTCCTGACTTGGTACAGGCATCTTTTAATGTAGAAAATGGTGGATTGAACCTGGTTTTATAGCTAGCTAAACCTCTCACTTGTATGACAGTCGCATCAAATTCCATTACATTGTCAACGATGCATGAACAAAACAAACATACTCAAAGAGTAAAAATGTCAAAAAATAGGGGTACAGCAGTCAATTTTGTGTTATCATCTTAATATCACTATAAAAACAACAAATGTAACGAAGAAGCACAAAAAGGCATACATCAAATTAAACATACTCATATGGCTTTTCTTATACGACTTAATTTATCTATGTAAAGTCTACCCGTAAAGGATAGAAGGTTTTCAGTACTGGTGTAAAATTGCGCGTTTGAAATTCGCACAGGTAGACATAAAAATAATTTTGTCGTTCGATTGACGGCATACATAAATGCAGAGTCACGTAAAGTAGATATAACAAAAAACAGACTTAACAGTAGAAGTAATAATAATAAATAAAATAATTGTGTGGTTCAAAGAATGACGGGATACATAAGAACAGTTTCACGTCAAATGTATATCATAAAAAACAGACTTAACAAAAAAAGTAGTATTATTGAATAAAATAGTTTTGTCATTCATAGTATGTCAAGATCCATAAGAAAAAGCAATATTAATAAATGAAATAATTTTGCCGTTCAAAGTATGATGTTTTACATAACCACAGAGTCATTTCAAAAGAATATCTAAAAAAAACTGACTTAACAGTACAAGTAATATTAAAAAAGACAAATAAAAGAATACTATAACACGTTATTAAGATGATAACCAACGTCAGTACGCAAAATCTATACTTCAAGACCATCTTGTATTATTTGTGAAGTTGATACGGAATATTTATCAACAAGTTCTGGGTATCTTCCGATGAACTTTTTTTAGAAAAAGGACGAGACGTTCTTTGACATACTCCTGGTTCATCAACTTTCTGCTCAGACACTGGTGACGTTTTATAAAGTCTGAATAGGAGCTGCAAGCTCTTGAATACCTGATAAGTTGGGAAATGTATATTCCATATGCAGGTGAAGTTGCTATATTACTACTAAGGTGGGGGAAATTGATAATTTCAAAATTAAAATCGTCTCATTTGTCATAGATTCTGGTACTGAGATGACTCTGTATGTCAAATTCGAGGTATAAGTCTAAAAATGAGGCGGAGGAAGCCATCATCAATATATCTGAAACTGCATGACTAAATATCTTCCCACAGTCATACTATTATATGTTTTTGAAAAGATCGTTGTCTGATAAAAAACAGATATTTTGAATTCTTTATACTCTTACACACAAACTTTACAAAATTACCTGGCTGACACGTCATGACCTTTTAAATAAGCTACCTTTATTTTTCAAAAATTTAAATTTGACTTTTTAAAAATCGATCTCATATTGACCTAACTAGGAAATGAGGAAGATACAAAAGTGCTGTTTTTCTTTCTCAATTTTAATCTGCGTATCGTAACTACAGCGATAAACAATTGTGGTATTGATCAGAAACAAAAGCAAAATTATTCCGACTGCAATTTAAGGTAGGAATTTTCAGCATTTATGAGGTAATACCGGAAAGCACCAGGCAGGATTCTTCAACGAAAAAAAATAATTTCGTTAAAAACGTATTTTACCGTTTTAGTAAGACATACTGACTAGGAATATATTTATTTTTTTTGGAAGTTTTTTGTGAATTTGACATTCTTTTATTGAAGCTTTATATAATAGCTCAAACGGCGAATTTTTAATGATATGTATTGGAAAAAGCAGTTTCTAACAGTTTCCAGTTGCCCATCAGCGAAAGAAAACAACACTTATGACTAAGCTACCTATATGGAAGTCTAGCACTATGTTGGTGGAATAAATAAAGAAAATATAATTTTGGAAATCTTTTAATTATTTTTCTAGAAATAAGGTAAAAAATTGAAAATATAGAGAAAATCGTAAGAAATGAGAAAATTATGCTTTGACAAACCAAAATGGTATTACAAAGATGAAATTGCAGAATACCATTTACTTTTGCAGCTTTATTGTATTTATCATGTTAAAGTGATGGGTTTTTTAAGAAAAGAAAAAGGGGTAGTCTCGTCTCAACTTTGTCATTTGGTTGCCATAGCAACAATTACAATATACAGTATTCATTTACAGTTTGCTTCTTTGGTACACATTTTCACCATGATAGTACTTAGACAATGTAGCTAATTCTCATTCAATTGAACAGTAGGTCATAAGACAGTGTCACATATTACCTACAATAAGAGTTTTGCTGTACTTTGACCTTTGACCTCAAAGTAAAAAGATGATTTTTTTTTACACTTTTGTGTCAGAACACGATCTGTTTACAAATATTTGATATTCGGCACATGTGTGCAGCACCTCACGACAATCTATTGTGTTCCATGGAAGATTACCTCGGACTTTGACATTTATCCTTCAAGGTATATGTATATACAATAGTTTTATATGGCCAATTCAAAATCATATACTTTTAAATTCAAAAAAATTGTGGTTGTTTGACAATCCACACACATGCGTATTTGTTGCAATTTCATAAAATGATGCATACAAGTAGTGCTTTCACTATTTATAATGTTTTTGTTTTTGCTTCCTCTACCTTGCTGCAATTTTCAGAATAATAATAACATTGCAAACATTTCGGAATAAACAGTATTCTCTTGATTGACCTGACAACACCTTTTGCACTTTAAAATGTGTACCTTCAGATCATGCCCTGCAGGAACCCCTCATAAAGAAAATAATTAAACATCTTATAAATGAGACAAATCTCTATCCTTAACCATCATAGTTTAATCCTCTGTAACATTCACCGCTACCTATATACCATATATTGTTAAAAGTGTTTTTTCTGATCATAGATCTTGTCCATGGTTAGGATTGGGGGGGGGGGGGGGGGGGGGGGGTTAGATCATTTGGCCAAGCACAACTTTAGTTAGAGGACTGACACCATTGTGTTCATTTTTTTAAACTAGTTTCTATTAAATAAATAGACAGATTTATCATTCATTTATCAGATTTGATTTCGTTCAAAGTAATCAGTACGATATTTTACGTTTGAAGTTAGATTCATAACAAACATGACATAGTTTTATAATATAGTTAATTGCTACCTCAGTTTTATATTAATAAGAATTAAAATGTGCTTTGTTATTTAAATGCAATATCAGTATTTAGTTCAAATATATAATCTTAAATTAATCCTAATTCTATCTTATTCATTCTTATGTGACGTCATTTTTCATTTTTTGATGCTCTGTTTTACTAATTTAAATGACGTCATTTTTTCGTCATTTTTCAGTTTCAAATAGGACGTCACTTGGCGTAGAGGTTTAAACGTATTCGGATGTGTCTACTTTTGTGTTTCAAATGTCTGGTTATGTAAATGTATTTCAGTTGTTTCCTGTAATTAGTTAATACTTCAGCTTTATCATGTACATTTTTTGAATATTCATTTTATTAAATTTACTGTTTGCTAAAGTATAAATTACTCTAAATTATAGGGATTTTCTGGTTACTTAACTGAAAACCCTTGCCGTTTTTGGCACAACCTTTTTGATCTTTTGGTCCTCGATGCTGTTCAACTTTGTACTCGTTTCGGCTTTCAAACTTTTGTATCTGTGCGTCACACATAGGTCTTGTGTGGACAAAATACACTTCTGGCGTATTAAAATTTTGAACTTGTTGCCTTTTGTTGGCTGTTGTTCGTGTGATTCTTTGTCAATTGTGTTCTCCAATTTATTTATATTGTAGTCCTGTGTTGTCATTTTGATGTTATATTTCACATGGCCATAAAAGTGCGAGGTTTGGCATGCCACAAAACCAGGTTCAACCCACCATTTTTTCCTTTAAAAATGCCCTGTACCAAGTCAGGAATATGGTCATTGTTATATTATAGTTCGTTTCTGTGTGTATTACATTATAACGTTGTGTCGTTTGCTTTCTCTTATTTTTGAGTGTAAATTCACATTGCGATAAGACGTGTCACGGTACTTGTCTATCCCAAATTCATGTATTTGGTTTTGATGTTATATATATATGTTATATTTGTTATTCTCGTGGAATTTTGTCTATGTGTGTTACATTTTAGTGTTATGTCGTTGTTCTCCTCTTATATTTAATGCGTTTCCCTCGGTTTTAGTTTGTTATCCCGATTTTGTTTTTTGTCCATGGATTTATGAGTTTTGAACAGCGGTATACTACTGTTGCCTTTATTTATATACATTGTGGGTAGTTATAAATTAGTACATTTAATAATTCATATGAATTAGGCACAAGGAGGGGTAATTTTGAAACACAGATTTTAACCAAGATATACATATGTATAATGCATACCTTTATTAACTTCTGGCAGATTTATTAGGTTTTTTTTTAAATTAATTTTGATAGCTTTCACTTGTGGTTTAAATTAAATTAATTGCAAATGCCTTGATCTCACAAGCCTATGAAGAGGGCAAAAGTTAACTGCCACACTAATACAGTAGTACATGTATATACTTGATAGTGACAACATCTAAAAATAATCAAGCACTTTGTCTTTTCAAAATCATATATGCTATGCAGATGAGTTGTGCTCTTTATTGAGGGCTGTACCTATTGTTGTTAACTTCGTTTGGTGGACGGTTGTCTCATTACAATCATACTACATCTTCTGAATTTTATTCTGTGCCATAGCAGATTCTTCAAAACCGTTGGAAACAGAAGCACTGTATATCTTCATCACCCTGTTGGCATAAAAGTCGAAATATGAAAACAGAGAACTATTCCCAAATTATCAGACTTACACTGATTCATTATAAGAAGTTAGTGTTGTTGTTTATGTGGCATACAGAGAACTGTGATGGATACATGTACATGTAACTGTGAAATTGGCAATCATATTAGATCTCCTTGGCTTGTACTGCAAAAAAATAATCAAGGACATACCACATTGATACTTATAATAAATTTAATTCTTGTTGGTGAACATATTTCTGAATGACACAGAAATATTAACAAAATTAACTTGATTTTTTTCCTTTTCACAGATTTTTTAATAAATTGTCCCATTTTCCGATACTCTGTAATAATTTGGATTTTTTTATCAACATATATAAAACATTTTTCAATTTATAAAATATAAACCCTTGCTTAATATAAATGACCTATGATCTCACTATATAGTAAACTTATTCAAGCCTTTCAGAGTTATAATAATTCATTTTATTGTTAAATGGACAGGTTAATATAAAATGAAAACTTTAGTGCAGAAACGAATATTGTGATTTACTAAACATGTTTACCTTTATATATTTGACCTTATATGCTCATCATGATCATACATGTATCTAAAAATTAATTACAAGATCTCAAAATGATGCTATGTTGTTGTTTTTTGCTGTTTTGTACTACATGTAGCTAAATGTAAGCAGTTTGAAATCATTATATCATATGTCTGGATTCAGTGTATAAGGTCAAGAAACAACAAATGTAAGATACACAAGTATTGCCGTCCGAAAAGATCCCCTCTCAGAATTGGATTAAGAATATAATTATCTTTAGATTTGATTTACAAGTTTTATTTCTTAAAATATGCAATAACCAATTTACAATATGTCTCTCATATATCATAAGGTCATGTTATATATAGTTACATGTTCATGTACCAATCAAAATTACAGAATCAATTTAAATTGACTCTCATATTAAACTTTAAAATAAATAGTTTGTTCCTTTTTTTTAACAAATTAAGCTTAATCTTTATGTCATAAACATGTATGACTATCCTGACAACTGCAGTATTGTATACAAGAGGGTAGTAATGCCCTTTACCGTCAGGCGTCAAACGGTCATTTTCGGCTACCGTTAGCGTCAAATTGATTGAAATATTACCGTGATTCGTCAGTTATATCAAGTAATTATAGTATACCGTTATTTTTGGAAAAAGTTTAACAGGATTCGTCAAAACCAGTTTATTTTTGTTATCGTCTAAAAGAAAGTGTACATTTTATCGTCATTCAGCAAAAAATACCGTTAACGTCATTTAGAAAGAATTTTTAATATTATTCGTCATGAAGGTACACCCATTACGACCCTCATACATATGCATACATTTGTAGTTGCTTACATGTATATGTACAATGTACATGTTTACATACATCATATAATGCTAAGGTGACAAGTATGCTTTCGAGTTTAGTATGACGTTCATTATCACTGTACTAGTATACATATTTTTAAGGGGCTAGCTGAAGCACACCTACGGGTGCGGGAGTTTCGAGCTACATTGAAGACCCATTGGTGGCCTTCGGCTGTAGTCTGCTCTATGGTCGGGTTGTTGTCGCTTTGACACATTCTCCATTTCCTTTCTCGCTTTTATCTGTTGTATATATGGAGGATAGTTGTACATGTCTCATTGGCAATCATACCGTATCATCTTTTTTTGTAGTTTCTGAGTCTAAACGTTTTAGATTTTAATATTCAAATAATGTTTGAACTTGTTGAATTAAAATGACAGTTAAATGTATAAAATTGCATTCAGCGCAGATCATAAATTTGCTGATAAGAATTTCCCAATGTAACTCAAATATGGGGGAGAGATGGGGGGATTTGACGATAATAAAACAAGTAAAGCATCATGATTGTCAGTTGAGAAAACATTGTCATTGGTAAATGATGTTTAGTTTTCAAAATAAATCAGCATCAAACAACAATATGTCTGGAAACTTCTCGCAGGAATTTGATTTTGATTCCATTTAAAAGACATTTGAAAAGTCTATTTTATTTAGATTCATTTCATCTTCTAAATGCTTTGATTGATGCCTATTAGTATCAATTGACAATTTATACCAGAAATAATTTGAAAGTTCCTAAGTTCCCGTTGACAGGAACCCCCCTTACAGCTTATTGCAAATTGAAACTATTACCTGTTCCAACTTGTAAAACTGTCGCAAAGAATTATTTTATACAATATATCTATCATCCGTTTCAAAGTGATTCACCTGTCCAGTTTACAAGATGCCCAAAATTATGGCATTTGATCTTTCTTTGGTGTCCATGATATACCATGTACTGTTTTAAGAGGAATACAAACTTTATGATTTCCCACTGAATAACAGCCCGTAACAGAGAAGTGATCGAATTGATATTTCTTTACCGTCAAAATTAGCTACGTTATCGACAAACTTAATTGAGTAGTGACCGAACTATTGGTACTTTAACGTTAAAAAGATTGACAATGCTGACAAACTTTCATGTGTCGATAATCAAGTTTAATACCGATTATATTGAAAATAATTCTAATAATATGTAACAAAATATGTCCATGCACCATTTCGATTGGGCGAAAAGTAGTCATTTCTTCAAAGTCAGAACAGAAAAAAAAGATTTATGGAAGGACGTCTTGATAGTATTATTTCCTTTACAATTTTACCCAAAACTAACAGAAATATACTGGTAAACAATTAAAAAGGTGTTTGATAGGAATGAAGTCCTTTTTTTTTTGGACTACAATGTGTACCATATGTGTGATGGATTTGAATTCAATCAATAACTTTGAAATGTTTTCTTATATGTATACACAAAAGGGAGGACTGGTATTTGTACTTCTGTTAGAATATGTCTTCGTCCGTTTCACATGCCAAACTTTTTTCTAGTACAGTTTAAACTGGAAAATTTTGTTGAGAATTTTTTTTAATATGACAAAATAACGAGCAAAACTATTTCTTGCAATGGCACATACAGAGAATATTTGGATTTCTAGTTCGGGTTTGAAAAAGAAATTTCGCCTTTTCTTGAGCCTGTTTTGTACATTTAGTTTAACAGATATGATCCAATGGGAACCTTCGGTAAATAGGAAAATGAAAAGATATGGGGTAATTTACAGAGAGACCACACTCCATCCATGAGAAAAACGGAGGGAATTTAAAAATCTAGAGGTCTCTACAAGGCTTTCAACAAGGTTGGAATCTCACTCCTTCTGAAAAGCTCTAAATCGCCACAACGTGCACATACGGTTGGTCATCAAGAGATTCTGGTTTCTCTTTTTGTGTGTCATAAACATTCAATTCGGATTTGAATTTAATTTAATGAAACACTTCCGTACATTAAATCTTAGGACGGTCAGAACATTTTAAGGACGCAACAGATCGAAGTACAATTTTAAGTAGTACATAGATGTGCAATAATTCAGCTTCCTGTACATGTTCATGAAGTTCTAAATTTTGAATGTTGATTTCTTTAAAAAACACCATTTTTAACAATATTTTTTTACAATAAAAAATCTCAAAATGTCCGTTAACAATGAAAAATTTTTACCATGAAAAATCACACATCTAAGAAAAGCAGTCGTTTAATTGATTATAAGAAAGTTTCAGTATATCATGTCAAATTTCTTTAATTTGAGAGTTTTCATTTAGTTACAAATGTAGCTCCATGTCTGATGGTAAAATAAAAATGAATGTCTCAGAAAGTGGTGAATTAGTTTCCATAAATGACAGATGAATCGGGCCAAGCTTAGTAACTTACAGTAAACAGACTACTGTAACATTGACGCACTCGTCGAACTCGTCAAAACGATTTGTGTTTATGACCAAAAATTTATATACAACTTCATTTATAAATCAATCTGAATTTCATAGCGCGTCGTCACAATAATGAAAGTTATAAAAAAAATCTATAACCAGCAGATCTATACTTCTATAAAGAAAGTATTCTTGTACAAAAGGGTATTTAATATAAAATGGTCCTAACTATAGAATATATAGTTTACCACAGAAATCTTAAACGGAAGTTTCGACAATTTTAAACAGAAGAGATTTGAAAATAAATTTAACTTTAAATAAAGACTGAAATAATTTTAATACCTCGAAGGTGTAAAGAATAAACCAACAACCTCAATCTTTAAAAGTGTCTTCATTGCACGAACCGACGAGTTCATGTTTACAGTAGAAACAGTGGATGTGACTCCAATAAATGCATTATCATCGGAGTCATGAATATTTATCGCTTATATTAAATTGATAAAGATTTTATCGAGGTCGCACCAACTGTTTCTACAGCTAAGATCAGTTACATGTAACATGATCTCGTCGATACGCACGACGAAGCCATTGTTTATGACAGAACACACATTCTAGATTATGTATTTTTGTTTCCGTCAGTTCGTAAGTATTTGATCATTTCAACTCTTTTGTATTTCATAATATGTGTCATGAACAAAGACATATGTTCGATTGAATAATGATTTCCTCGTAACAAATGATAGAAATTTCGGAGATCCCGTATTTGATCCTTTACCGTTAAAATGAAAATGCCAATGACAGAGCTTGATTATAAAAAATGTTTTACTGTGTTAAAAAAAACTTCGACTTAAACAATGAAATTTTACACGTTGGACATGAAATATTTTGTCGATGAAGAAAATTAAATTATGTCACTTCTGAAATAAGTTTGTCGATAACGTAACTTATTCTGACGGTAAAGAAACGCGAATTCGATCACTACTCTGTTACGGGCTGTATCAAAAACTACCCACGTATGGCTATAAATTCCCAATAATCCATATGTCCGGCAATCAATGCTATAATTCAGTCTTATAAAAAATTCTCATTATTTCGTGTGCAGAATTTATAACTGCTTCCATGAATTGACCATTACCTGTACATGCTACAATCTCCTGATGAGGGAAATAAGTTTCCAAACACTATAAAGTTATATACTTATGTTAAACCGTTTCAAAATGTTCAATTATGTATAAAAATATACAACTGAAGTTCTTTTTGCCATCAAAACATCACAATCTTTATCGGTCTTTACATTTGTCAATTTAAATGAACATCAATAGAGCAGTAGCATTTGTCGAGATATAATACATGTAATACTTTCATAGTACAAAGTTTTCGTACAATGATTTATTACATCATATATCTAAATTACGTGTTGTTGTATTCTTTTATTTGTCTTGTCTTTATGAAATTACTGTTACTGTTTATAAAAAAGAAGATGTGATAGATAGCCAAGGAGACAACTTTCAACAAGAGTCAAAATGACACATAAGTTAACAACTATAGGTCACCGTACGGCCTTCAACAATGAGCAAAGCCAAACCGCATAGTCAGCTATAAAAGGCCTCGAAATGATAAATGTAAAACAATTCAAACGAAAAAAACTAACGGCCTAATTTTTGTACATAATAGAAACAAAAACAAATATGTAAAACATGAACAAACGACAACCACTGAATAACAGGCTCTTGACTTGGGACACGCACATACAGTGTGTGGCGGGGTTAAATATGTTAGCAGGATCCCAACCCTCCCCTAACCCGGGACAGTGATTTTACGGTACAAAAAAAGAACGAACTGTACAAATCAGTTGAAAAAGGCTCAACTCATTAGATTGTTACACATAGAAATAGTGGTGTAGTTTTCACATCTTTGCGGTTGAAGGCCTCTAGAACCCTATTGTGGTTAAAAATTTCGAATTCAATATTTTTATAAGTAATAAGGTATAGTTTTTTGTACAGATTTCTGGTGGAAAATATTGCTAAGACCTGATATATAGCATCTAAACCTTTATTTGTGAATTCTACTTCGTTTTTCTTCCCTTTTCGATGAAAGTAATACGGGTTAGCCATGTCCATGACTATTGTAACTATTGTATACAAACCAGAATAAGAATTAATATTGGAAGTATTTTTGAGCATTTTGAAATAGTTAATAAAGGTTTAACGCGCGTCTGGCGTATTAAATGATAATCCTGGTACCTTTGATAACTATTTACACAACTGGGTCGATGCCACTGCTGGTGGACGTTTCGTCACTGAGGATATCAACAGCCCAGTAGTCAGCGCTTCGGTGTTGACACGAATATCAATTAAATGGTCAGTTTTTATACTATATATTTCCTGTCTACAAAAGTATGAATTTTTCGAAATACTAAGGATTTTCGTATCCCAGGCGTATATTCCCTTAGCCGTATTTGGTACAACTTTTTAGAATTTTGGTCCTCAAAGCTCTTCAACTTTGTACGTGTTTGGCTTTATAAATATTTTGATATGAGCGTCACTGATGAGTCTTATGTAGACGAAACGTGTGTTTGGCGTATTAAAATTTAAGCCTGGTACCTTTGATAACTATTAACACCACTGGGTCGATGCCACTGCTGGTGGACGTTTCGTCCCCGAGGGTATCAACAGTCCAGTAGTCAGCGCTTCGGTGTTGACAAGAATATCAATTATATGGTCATCTTTTATAAATTTCCTGTGGTGAGACTTAAAGTTTTTTAACAGACGTAAACAGAATATCAATCGGTGTGCTCAGCTGGTGGTGTATATTTTCTGTGGCCATGACTTCTATTTCGTTCAGCAGAGGTATTAAATAGTTTTGATGTATTGCCAGTACTTCACCTGGGACTAGACAAAATACCTACACCATCAATTTTGTCATTGCATCCATAGGAATTGGCTGTTCTCAACTCTCTTATCCAAAAGATTTCTCTTCGTAAACGATAAGGTGTACTTAATATGGGGTCATTTGTTGAATGATGTTTTTTTCTATAATCTGGACTTTCATTGAACCAATTGAAGCAATTGAATGGTCATGGTGGTTAAATTGTTTATAGAGAACTATGTTGTTATTAGAATTATTAACATTAGACCGATGATAATTTTTTCTTAAATTGAGTCTTTGTCGAATTTTCCCGACGTTGAACAATCCACAAAGATTACTTTCAATACCGTATACAATATTGGAAGCAGGGCAATCAATCATCATGACTGTGTGCATTGTAACTTTTGGTGGTCAGATTACTTTGGAAGCGTCTATCAGATATCAGATATTAGTATAGCACAGATTTTACATTTTTTAAAGTGTTTTACTTTCATCAAGAGAGCTTGAACAAAAATACTTTCAAGCAAAGGATGTATGAATTCGTAATATTAGGAATTCATACCAGATCAACTTTGCGTGAGGGATTAGATACTCTTTCACATCTCTTTTGAATATTTGATTATAAAGTTATTTCTATTGATAACAAAATGCTTGTAACGCCGTTTCAATCATTTGAACTGTAATGATAATTATTACTAAATATCTCCCACGGTCAACATGGTTGATGTTTTCAAAAGGATTATTATCTGATCAAATCTTGAATTAAATATCATTAGCTATTGTTCATTTGATTATTAGGTTATTTCGATTTATAACAAAATGCTAGTAACGCCGTTTCAATCATTTGAACTGTAATGATAATTATTACTAAATATCTCCCATGGTCAACATGGTTTATGTTTTCAAAAGGATTATTATCTGATCAAACCTTGAATTAAATATCATTAGCTATTGTTCAATAATTACACTCCTTCACAAATAGTTTTGAAACATACCTGGGTGAGGTTTATGTGGACGAGAACTTTAATTTTCCATAAATTCAAATTTGAATATGTGAAAATGTTTTTAATGTTTACCATAATTTTGGAGGATTTAAAAAGTACAGGTAAGTATACTCAATTGGAATCAGTAAATCATATAGTTGAGCAACAAACAACTTCTGACTGGATTAGATACAAAACCAAAATTTGTTGGAGTGCAACTTAAGGTAAATATTTAAGTAAAGATTTCAATTATCTAAATAGTCATTTACATGAATTTTCAATATTTATTCGGTTTTTTAAATAATTTTGTCAGAATGCTCAACAGGGTTTAGAAAAAAGTTGTTACGTTAATTGTGTCCTAACGTCACTAACTGGTAATAGTCCATTGCAAGCATGTACATTGTACATTGTTGTACGCATGGGTCGCATTTTGTGACTATGTTATAATGTACATTGATAATGAAAAAATGGCACAAATGGAAATGTAATCTTGGTTTTACAAAAGACTAAATGAACTAAAACTGAATAGCTATATCTTTATCTAATTTATTAATATAGTTGTTAGTATTTGGTACTGTTTAAGTAATGTCTTAATGATTGTCTCCAACGTTTGAATCTAACAATGTAAAATATTGATTATCACCACAAAATTTGGTATTGTCTCCAATCAATATAGGAAAACAGTCGCATGAACATACGACATAGGAAATAGAGTTGCAATAATTTGAGGATGTGGGTCAATGATCATTTAAATAGTGAGACGACTTGTTAAGAGTCCAAAAATGTAGCGTATTAAGGCGGTGGGGATTTGGTATTTTTTGGTTACATACACAAATGTAACATTCTTTCTATACAGTTGGAAATGACAGGAAACATAAATAGTAAAATTGAATCCCACTTGTAAGACTAAGATGAATATATGAAGTTAGTGTCTTGTTCTAATAACTTGACATCTTTTTCTTTAATATGTTTTTAAATGTAAAAAATTATAATACAACACTTCCATGACTTCTGTGTTTTTCCTATAATTGTTAATTTACAAAAAATGGAGGATTTCATTTACACTTCGTTCTCAAGGAATGTATTCCTAAACCCAGAAATTTACCCCAAATTTAGAAAGATATATGATTTTAAAATACTTTTGATTTGGTTTTGATTTTTATGTTTTTAACGATACTTTTAAGCAACACTTTGGATTATTTCGTGGTGCTCAGTTTTTATTGGTGGCGGAAGCCGGAGTTCCAGAAGAAAATCACTAACCTTTGATAGGAAAACTGACAATCCTAGTTAATTCAGTTTGGAGCCGAGTGTTACTCCACGAATGGGGTTCGAGCGCACAACCACAGTATTGACTGGCTAATGATAAGAATAGTACTTACTTAGGCCACTCGACCCCCGATGTGATTAATGTTCAAATCATAGGGAATATAATCAGTGTACTGAATGCATTTGAATGCTATGTGTTATTCAAAATTATTGATTGACTGCACAATATTTAGCTGCAAACATAAAATAAAAGAATATGTGGTATCCATATGCTTGCTAATGAGACAAAAATAATATTGAGAATGGAAATTGGGACTATGTCAAAGAGACAACAACCCGACCAATGAACACGGCCCCATTATTTCACCAATGGGTCTTCATCATAGATCACAATATACATAAACTAGTTATGAATTTTAAAATTGACACCTTTGTTTTGCAAAACCATAACAATGTAAAAAACTTTCATATAAGTCCTTGATAACCTTTTGAAAAAATAAATGTATTCCAAAGTTGCAGTAGAAACTTTTTCTATTTAGATTTAGAAAGTTATGTCTAAATTAAGTACATGGAATACAAGAAGCACTTTAACCATGTTAAATAACATTAAATTACCTCAGTACATGTGTTTTTGCAGGTAAACAGAAAATCTTATTTTTCTTAAACTCTTGTAATACTTATCTAGTGAATTCAAAAGGCCTTGTTTTTTAAGATTTATAGGATGTACTAATTTTCAATTATTACTGTCTGACCATGTGTGACATATTTAACCAATGGGCCCCAAGCAGGATGCACAACTTTATATTTTAATATCTTTGTAAATATAACGGAATTTAATGAGACTGTCAACAAAGTGAGAGATTTAGCGCTATAAAACCAGGTTTAATCCACCATTTTCAACATTTAGAAATGCCTGTAACAAGTCAGGAATATGACAGTGCTTGTCCTTTCGTTTTTTATGTGTTTTGTCATTTGATTTTGCCATGTGATTAGGAACTTTCCGAATTGATTTTCCTCTTTGTTCAGTATTTTTTCGATTTCACTTTTTGACCCCCAAACAGAAGAAAATATTGTTCATAGATTCTAAAAAACAATTTATTTGAGAACTCTTTGGTTTTTAAAACAAGACACACATGCCAAAAAACAACAACACCTTTATAAGGTATTATTGACCTCAGTGTCGGTGTGGTTTTCAGTTAAAATAACGTTTTTTTTTTATCTAGCAAATAATACTTAATCGTACGGAATCATAAAAGGACGTTAAAATATGTTTTGATTTGTATTTTTATGTTATTGTGGCTGTTGTCATGTCATTAACAAAAAAAGTGATTTTTACTTAATATTGCTGTGTTCGAAATATGTATCTTAATTCACAAAATTTACTTTCAGTGAAATTTTTAAATCTATTATATTAAAAGACGAGAACTTCGAAGTACGGGACCTTAAACATGTTAAAAGATTAATAAATTCATCTGAAACAAGGTTAACTTAGAAAGAGGAAATTGAACCATCTCAGGATTTAGATAATTTTGAACAATTTAGAAGCAAAGCAATCTACCCGAGGCGTGACAAAAGTCGAGGAATACCATAATCAAAGGATAATTTATAAAAAAACAAAAACAACAGTTTACAAATTGGTAGATAAGAAAAATATGTGAAAATGTTTCGTGTAAAAACTTATATTCCAATGCACTTTATATATTCCATATAAACACCCTTTAGTAAACATATGTTCTATTATTAGATTGACACAAATAGTATGTTTGATATTTTGTTTGATATTTTGAAGACAATGAGCAGCACATTTCTTCTAATAGTGGTCACTGTTCTGAAAAGTACAGTATTTTCTTGTCCATCTGGATGTAGATGCGATACCATTCGTATTCAAAAGATAGTACTTTGCTCCGGTGAAGGTCTTACTGTACTTCCATCTGGAATTCCAATGTCAACTTTATCACTGTGAGTATATAAAACCAATTGTTTTAAATTCTAATGTTTCATTTTTTTTTAATTACAGGCATGTCCACAAACAAACGCTCAACCAATATTTAAATGATTTGTGTACAGCAAGTCAAATTCATTAACATTCATTCCTTCATACCGTCAATGATAAACTTTGACTTTTAAAGGTATTTTTGTTGAACATTATGTTTCGTTTCCTATGACGTATTATCAAAGAAATGCAGTAAGATGGAAAAATTTTGAAAACTTATTCTGGCCAAAAATGTCGTATGTAACTTGGACTTTTTTGCAGGTTTGTCTGTATGTATTTCATACTCACTCTTTTTCTTAGTTTGGTTCACGTTTGCCAAACAGATGGTCATAATATTCAACGTCAGTTGAAAATAAATTCATCAGAGATACCAGGATTGATATGTTTTATTTACTCCAGACGCGCGTTTCGTCTACAAAAGACTCATCAGGGACGCTCTTATAAAAAATGTAAAAAAAAGCCCAATAAAGTACGAAGTTGAAGAGCATTGAGAACTAAAACTTCCTAAAAGTATTGCCAAATACAGCTAAGGTAAAATATTCCTGAGGTAGAAAAGTCTTAGTATTTTAAAAATTCAAAGTTTTGTTGACGGGTAATTTAATATACAAGTCAACAAAAGAAACGATACACGACTTAGAATAACATTTATCGAAAAGTATAAAAACTAAAACAAAATGAGATACAATATTTTAAAAAGCTTTCATTTGCAATGTATGCACATATGATAATGGAAATCAAAACCTGTCTGTAAACGATCATAGGGTGCAGATTATTTTTACGGAAAGTTCGACACAAAATCGACACACAATTTTCTAAGTTCTAAATGAATTTTCAAATGTGTTTAAAAATATTTGATATGCTAATCAAGTTATGTTCATATTGTAACTAATGGGTTGAAATATTGTTTTTTTTTTAATTTTTGGTAAACAAAGTGATTTTTGAAATCTCAAAAAATGAAAAAAAAAAAAAAGAATGTTTTCTTCTCAAATCAATGTTTAAGATATGGAAACAACACACTGTAAATTAGGAAGCTTTCGGATAAGTTTTAAGATTGTTAAAGTTTTTTTTAATTTCACTCTACACATACTGTCAATGGTAAAGCCATTGATCATGTTTACATTTTAACGATTTCTTGTGGGGCCGAACTTTGCTTTACAAATAAACTGTACGATTTTTTAAAAAGAATTGATGGCAAACATTATCTTCATCTTTAAAAAAGAGGTTGATATCATTAGTTTGAACTTCTGTTTTTTAAATAAGTGTCGCTTTATGTAAATTTTGTCAAAAAATTTTAATTTCGCGAAATGACGTAATGAAAACAACAAAAAAGAAATTTAACGGATTTATATTTCCATGGTCATGAAATATTACTACCTTCAATATTGGTCCTACAAACGGAAAACTTCATCTTTAAATTGAAAAAAAGTCCTGTATCGTTTCTTTTGTTGACTAGCATAATTATGAACATATCAATGTTAACTCAAAACAAAACAGAAGTGCTGACTACTGGACTGGTGATACCCTCGGGGAATTAAAACTCCACCAGCAGTGGCATTCACCAAGTTGTTGTAAATAAATTCAGGTACCAGGATTGAATTTTTTTATTTACGCCCAACGCGCGTTTCATCTACAAAGGACTCAGATGCCAGATTGAAGTAGGTATACACTGATATTGACATCAATATCGTAAAAATGGTCAGTAAGGTTAAGGTTATTGTTTCTCTGTTTACTTATCATATATCGTTATTTGTATAATGCTAAGAGGATTTTTACTGGACTAGTAAAAAAACATAAGACCAACTGGTTTTTTTTTTCTCAATGATACATTTGATGTTATCCTAACGTAAAAGGTTAATTAACGGAAGCAAGTAAGTTTTTGTTATAATATTTAAGAAAAACAAACTTCCTTTTTTAATGTTTTGGAGTTTAGTGTGTCGGTCATTTTCACTGAAATACTACACAATTTTAGTTTTTAGAACTACATCCGTGTGCAAGATTTTCTCGCTGCGTTGGAGACCCATTGTTGGTCTCCGGCTGTTGTCTGCTCTTTGTTCGGAGTGTTGTTAATTTGACATAATCCCGATTTTCATTGAATTTATGAAGATACCAAATGTGATGAAGCAGAACATTTGAAATCAAAAATGATATTTGCAGGTTCCTCTACTATTATCAAATTACAACACTGGAGGCAAATTCATTCCAAACCTTGTCGGCACTTAAAACCTTGTAAGTATATTTGCTCTAAAAAAAAAAATCAATGTGTTGATGGTGTTTTCTCATTTAATCTTACAATCTTTATTCGTAATATGTGCCGATATTTTCAATAGTTACTTCTGTTCTGATATAATAAAAAAGAAAAAAAAGGAGATTTATATTTTGAATTTGAAATTAATGTTGTGATTCAAATTGATCTGTAATATACGGAGTAGGAGAAAATACATGTGGTAAGTACTAATGTAGTAAAAAGTACGATATATGTGGTAATATACACACATGTTATATGCACAGACAAAGATTCAAATATGGAAAACAATAACTATATCAGTTTTCTTTCTGAACAAAATAGCATATTGTTATCTTTAGATACCGTTAATAGAAGATAGAATATTTTTTTTTAGAAAAACATGAACTATACAAAGCTTGTTAGTTTAGCACAGTCATCTTTTTTGACAAAATTCACATAATATGAAATCAAGATCAAATGAGTTTTATGATAATCATTACGCGAATTCATATGATTTGATTAATATCTCTTCTTTGAATCATACAAATATGCAGTTAATTAACAATAGTGGTAAAAAATGCCGTTTCTCAAGTTTGATTTTTTTCTAATACTTTCTAAGTAAATATGTTGTATTTATTAAGTTGACGAATTGGGGTAAGCAATAAATTTTCAAAATGTTATTTTTAGGCATTTGTTTGAAAATCAGATAGCCATGCTGGACGCTAATGCTTTTAAAGGCTTGAAGGCTCTTGTCAATATGTAAGTAAATTCATTTCCTGTATAACTTTGGTCGCACTATATGTTGAGAAATCAATTATCAGCAGCCGTGTTTTGACAGTTTATTATTTTGAAGGAAACCCACTGTCATTTTACATTTACATTCTGTAAACATGTATTTATTTTTACAGAATAAATCATGGCCTATTTTTTTATATATAACTTTTAACTTACGAACTTTTTAACTATCACAAACAAATATCTCAATTATGGTTCGAACTAGTAGAGTATTTGTAGACAATCTAAGAGACGAAGTTTGATAAAAAATTATACACAACTTAAACTTGCCTGACATGTAAACAAAAGGAGATGAGGCAGTAAATGTATCAAAGTAGATGATTCAATAATTGGCGTAATCTTACTTACTTTTGTCTTGTTTAATGACTGGTCGTCTATAATGCTTATTTTAATGTTCAATTGTTGTCTTAATCTACGTTTTGTTCCGGGAACGTAAAATGTAACATTCCTTTGATTAACAATTAATGCAAAAAAAAATTATAACCGGAAGAGTAAGCACATCCTGCCCTAAATGTGGCACCCTTCGTGTTACTCATGTCATTACAAACTCAGTAAATAGTCTAATTCGGTAGGTCACGTTCATGAAAAAGGAAGTGGATTGTTGTAACGACGTTAGGAACATATTCGATATCATCTGTGAAATGATTATTCCATTACGGACAACCAACTTGTCATCAACTAACCTCTATCAAGGAAATCATGATAATAAATACAAGCGCGGAAATATCTTATCAATTTGGAGATATATACTCCGTATGCAGGCGCTAGTGAAATGTTGCTACTAAGAAATGGAAAGTTCACAATTTGGAAGCAAATCATCTCTTTTGTCGTAAAGTGTCTTTATCTATGTTTTGTTCCAAAACTTGAATGTAAAATGTAACATTCCTTTGATTAACAATTAACGCAAAATAAATTATAACCGTGAAATGATTATTTTATTACGGACAACCAACTTGTCATCAACTACCCTCTATCAAGGAAATCATGATAATAAATACAAGCGCGGAAATAACGTATCAATTTGGTATAGTGTTGTTCTCAACCGACCCCCATGGTCGATTTCTAGATGTAAGTCAAGATATAAGGCCGACTTAGCTGTATCTGTTGTATCCGTTAACTCTATTTCGATGAGATAGATGCGTTCAACATTATAACCAAATTTTGAATTATTTAGTGAGAAAACATCATCTCTATATATAGTACTGCAACTGACCTCGAAAAAGACGCTTAGTTAACGAGTTTAATTGTCCGGAATAACACACGACTGGAAATTGTTTTAAATGACAGAAAAATATCTAAATTTTAATTTTCGTCTGGTCGTAAAAAGTTTCTATTGTCACATTTTCTTGTTTTGCCCGTTTATGGGGTACCCCTCAATTTACGGTTTTGGGTAGTCGACTAAAGATTGCAATACAAAAAGTTTGGTTCAATTTCAGGTTCTGTTCGTAATTCTTTTTCGATACACATAATACCAAGGATCATTGGAATCATCATGACGTAAATAAAATACTGTCCCTAAATAAAAATTTCAAACTTAAAGTTGACAGTTTTTTTATGTGGAAATTTAAGGCATTTTTTTTTAAACCAGAAAATACACTGTTCAAAGGCAGTATTTGTCATTTGATAGGGAAGAATATATTATTGTGATACTGCATGCAAATTTATATAGGCAAATTCCAAACAGTTTTAGCAAAAACTCAAAAGCAAAAACATCATTTGTATCATGTTTTTATTACGGAAATTTCATATTCGTCAATCAGCTCCATCACTTTTAGTTACCATCTATCAAGTTCGTCAAAAGCACAATTAATTTAATAGTTTCGATACGATTTTGTACAATTTCTTTGATTAGTTGATTATTTTTGAGTTTTTTAAGTGTAATTTGGTTTTATATAGTAGGGTGTTTGTGTGTATTGTGTAAATAAGTTATATTTTTGTTGATTGAATATTGGCTTTTTTATAAAAGTTTATCCGAATCCTTTGGATACGATTTTTTCCGGATAATGGCTAGTTATGGTAGCCCTACTCCTTACTCCTACTAGTTCAAAAAGGAGAAATAATGTTATTGTGTTGGAAAAATGCATTGTGTGTCAATTTTCAACATCGGAGCAATTTTATTAGTATGACAGCAATCGGGAAAAAAGGTTTTATTGAAGCTATGAATATACGCAGAGATTTTGTGTGTGATTTATCCATGGCAAAGCTAATACTAGTAAAGTTTTTTTTTTCAAATGCAGTCTATCATTCAGCATGCATTACGAAGTATTTATTAAAGTTATCTCCTGTGAAATTAGACAATACAGTATATGAACAATCAGATTATGAACTTGCTTTTGAGTCATTAATAGCAATTGTTAATGATAATCTGTTCTTCCACAAAAAGGCCTAGATAATTAATTTCGCACATCCTTCATATATACCAGTCACTTTTACCCCAAAATTTCTGCGATAAATACCAATCACAAATTTCATAACAAATTAATAAGTTATTATGGCAGCTCAACTACAATTCAGACACAGCGGGGACAAAGGATGTCAAATATAGTGTTTAGCTCTGACCTAACTATAGGGGATGCCATATCGACAGCAGGAAAATTAAAGTCCATGTTAAGACTTTTAGAATTACATCAAGGTGTTTCTGTAGATATTAAGGATACATTAAATGAAGACCAATTACTTCACTCTTCAGCTAACGCTCTTAGGCGTGATATCAAAAACCTTGCTATTTCCTCTGATGACTACCCTAGGGCTAATCGGGAAAAAAACAGTTTACAAAGTTTGAAAGGACAATCTTGGAGACTTTGTTGATTAAGTTCTTCTTTCCAGCGGTGACATTGATAAATCTGTTGATGTCAGTCGGACATTTTTTTGCAAGGCTCTATGACCAAAAACGGAAAGCTAAATTTGACCACAGTGATTTGAATAAACTCCGTGTAAAGAAAGCTAAACAAAAAGACCACTATTTGGACTTCTTCAAATATTGCACAGCTACCACAGCAGTCTGCTTTAGACTTCGGATGGGAAGACAAACATGGATGAACCCCAACACTTTTTAAGGGACAAATGTCAACTAATTATCTGCAAGATTTAATTTGTACCTGCAAAGGTAAATCTGTTTGATAAAAATGATGTGTTTGCTTTGAACAAAATCTATCATGCACCGAACTTTGTCCGTGTCAAGGAAATGGAGCGTGCTTTAATGCCAATATGCGTACTGAATCTGCAAAGGACGACGAAGAGATTGACCCATAGCTACGATTCTTATAAACACTTTCCCACTGTAACGTTTTGATTTTTTTACAGGCAGTTTCTTCTTATTTATTAAAGACAGGGTTTTTGTAATGTATCTTTTCAGAGACAAGTTATATATGTTCAAACTAGCATTATTATCTATCATTATACTTAACAATTGACGGGTCTGCGCATAAAAGGATGATCCCAATAAGACAATGTTCATGCATTGACAAACGGATTTTGTTTTATACTAAACCAACCGCTTAATCAATGCAAGTCACACTTTTGATTTTTCTTAAACCTCGCATTCGCCTCGGTTTACTATGATATTTCTTATGTTATAAATAATCTTTCCGACTCTGTAAATACAAAATAATAATTTATCTATAGCCAGATACTTATTTTCCAAAAATACAAAACCTTTTGGAAGCAAAATTTAAAACATTGATTTATCGCTTGAATTTGGTTTTTTTTTAAGGAAGAAAACCTCTTAACATAATTTGATAAACTGGTGTTTTTTGGTTAAGAAAATAATTCTTTCATATGCTTTAGTAGAAAATAATATGCAATCTAAAAATTAATTGATGTAAAAAGGTCAAGGCCGATTCTTCATTTGCTATGTCATAAATAAGGAAAATTCAGATGGTTCAAGATTAGCATCATTTTGTAATGGCAGCCCTTAATATATGTAGTCAGATTTGTCGTTTTGGCATCCTTTGGAGCATATGCTGATGATTTTATCGTGTTGGCAGCATTCAAATGAATATATATTAAGAAAATTTCTCGTTTTTCACCTCATGGTTGAATTTATAATATTTTCAGGTTTGATCTTTGACCCCAATTTCGAAAAAATGTGACCACTCATGGTTTTTACGACCCAACTTTTCTTATTGTTCACATTTTCCTCTTTCCATCGATATATAATTTAGGTGTGTGTTCTTCTGGACCATTAAAGTTTTTAAAAAATGAACTCTGGTTGTAGTACTAATAACCTAGTTGTTGATTATATGGCCACTTAAAAGGCACTTCTACATCCTTAAAAAGAACTGAGTACAAAGAAATAACGTTTGAGAGCTGATTTCGAATCAAATATATTTGAACTGAAATCATTTTAGAAAAAAACAATGATGACTATCTATACCACAGCACATATGCAATAAAGTAACACACCTTCAAATAGCTCTATATCATCTACAGTTGCATTGCAAACAATCTCTTTTGCAGGACTCTAAACTACAATCAGATCTCAGTGGTACATGTTGCTGCATTCGAAGGATTGGCAGCGCTTGAATTATTGTGAGTAAATATGTTCTCCGAACTCATTTGTTTTAATAACAATATGTTTTCTAGTTGTCGCATCATACTAATTCTCTCTACCTGATGATGTTTTTGAGAATAATCTAAAATTAGAAATCCTTCTTTTTAGATAAATTAATGTGTTTAGGTATATTAAATAAAGACACCAGTATTTTACCACTGTTTGCAAGTCATAAATCGATAGAGAGAAAAAAAATCCGGGTTACAAACTAAAATCGAGGGAAACACATCAACTATTAGAGGAAAACAACAAAACGACAGAACTAAAGTGAACAAAAAACAAACGACAATGCAACACACACAGAAACGAACTATAAGATAACAACTGCAATTTTTCTGTCTGATATTTCAAGAATGAATGGTTGGTTAAAGTTGGTTTTGTGGCTAGCAAAACCTCGCGCTTGTATGACAATATTAAATGTAACACTAAAATAACAACATTACATGACAGGAATACAGTAAAAATATTTTTTGTTTATTCTTATTGCTTTATTGGTCGAACATAAACTGATAAAGACCATGTCAATCCTATAATTAAATGTAAGCTATTCAATTGCTTCAGTAACAGATGGAAATGGAAATCTTATTCGACAAAATTTAACACACCTCTTCAATATCAGAATACATGAATTATTGATATCGTTAAATACATGATATTTTCAAACACCCAAAATCATACTTGATAAAGTTGAGTAAAAAATTATTTTACATACATCTTCCAACCTTTGAAAAAAATTAAGCCAGAATGTTCGAATTTTATCTACATTCAAAAAAGATATATATATATATGTTTTTTTAGTTTCTGTACAAACAGTGTACAATTCTGTTTCGGTATATTATTCACAGTAGTACATTGAATAAGAAATCGGAGGTCAATAAATTTCACAACTACAATTTTTCCATAAATAGTAATATTTCTAAATTATTATCAACACATTTATCAGTTTTTGACCAACAATATTGAATTCCTGTAGTTTGAAATATCCTGAATGGTTGCATATTAATTGTTTTTAAATATGTGTAGCTCCTCACCACAGCCCCGTTTTGCACCGATAGATATAACTTTTTTTCTTCAAAATTAGCCTTCAAACCATGTCAAGAGTAAAACAAGTAAATAAAATAAATAAATAAATAATTATCTATTATAGTGTCACATATTTTATAAGACAATATATATATATATATATATATATATATATATATATATATATATACAGTCTAAAGATTTGCACAACGGTACTGATATAAGATGTTATAATACGAAAATGTTGTTATAAAATCGTGTTGACAAATATTTCGGCTCAACAAATGGCCTTCTTAAAGTGTCACAAGTTTTAACAATACTGATACATAATGTATAAGGTGTAAAAATAGATCAGTAATAATACAGGTAAGTTTTGGTCGATTGATTTTAATCCAAAATCCTGAATATCATAATATAAACAAAACACTATAATTCAATATACGTGACTGTGTATATTAACAATAAAAATGAGTGAAAAACAAAACCGTTAGTATTTCTTATTGATGCCGTTTGGATGATGTACATTAAGTTCCTTTATCCAAAAGCTTTCCCGAACCTGTCGCTGGGCATCACTCCAGTGAATGTTCTGTTCAATCACTAGAATTTTCATGCGGTTAAAGTCATCAGGTTTGTGACCCGACTGTCCAAAGTGCTGAGAAACTGGGAGAAGTAGCTTCTTAGAGATATCACTCCTATGGCCATTGAGGCGTTTGTGGAAAGGCTGCTTTGACTCACCAACATATTGGAGGCCACAAACCGAACATTCTAGTATGTAAATAGCATTCATACTTTTGCAGGTAACATTGCAAAATATCTTATAGTTGTTTTCGGTTGCCTTACTGTGAAATGTTGATGAATGCTGCATCTGTAGGCAGCATTTGCAGCGTTTTTCTTCACACGAACGACATTCTCCAGAAGTACTTCTATTATCAGACACTTCAGCCCGCACCAGCAGGTTCCACAGACTACTAGGTTGCCTAAAAGCTATCATTGGAGGCTCGGGAAAAATCTTGGATAGTTTGGAATTCATTTCAACTGATTTCCAATGCTCACTAATGACCCCAAAGCTGTTTTTGAGAGATGGGTGGTAAGTAAGAACACATGGAGTCCTTTTATTTTTCTTTTTAACTTTGTATTCCAATAGTTCACTCCTCGGAATTGACTCCGCTTTCTGAAATCTTTTTTTGATATTTCTGTGTTTGTAGCCCCTTTTCTTCAAGCGAGTTTCAAGTTGACGTAGTTGTCTTTTAGTTGTTTCTGTGTTGGAACATATTCGCTTGACTCTAAGTGCCTGACTGTATGGGATGCTCTTGGTAAGATGAGCAGGATGGCAACTTTTAGGGGACAAATATTGATGAGTGTCAGTAGGTTTAGAATATAAATCTGTAGATATAATGCCCTCTGTGAGCGAACTTGAAGTATCGAGGAAGGCGATTTTGGACTTAGACTTCTCATGAGTAAATTTGATACTAGGATGTATGTTGTTGGCATGAGTGATAAAAGTATCTAAATCCTCGTCGCTTTTATTCCATTTCATATCAACATCATCTATAAATCTTAACCAGGAAAGCGGGTTTTCGATGGAAATTTCAAGGAGTTGTTTCTCTTATTTGCCCATAAATATGTTGGCATATGACGGAGCCATTTTGGTACCCATGGCAGTTCCATTTACTTGCAAATAATGATCTCCATCAAAAGTGAAGTTGTTTTTCTTGAGTATATATATAAAAGTCTATAAAAACGACCAACCAGCAAATTTACTACGTACCGGATCGTCTAGAATAGGCGATACTATGCAGATAAGGAAAAAAATTATATCAGTCTAAAGATTTGCACAACGGTACTGATATAAGATGAATATATATAAAGAAATTCTCAACCTATTTTTTTTTTTTATATAAATGTACAGTTGTTTAATGTGTTTTAAAGTGTCTCATAAGTCTATTCTAAGGCTGGATATTTGATCTCTGTTTGTATTATGTATTGTTGCATATATATATATATAACTGTACATTTATATAAAAAAAAAATAGGTTGAGAATTTCTTTATATATATTTTTATACTTATAAAATTCAAAAATAATTACTGGTTTATCACATTAAGTAAACTGCTTTTAAAATATTTATTAGTAAAAGTATCAATTAATATTAGAAAGACTATATTAATAAAAGGATTACAGATTAAAAACATAAGCAATGGTTAAAAGAAAAGAAAAAGGTTTGCCAAAAACCGGATACACTTCTTTAAATAAAAACTAACAAAAAGAAAAAAATATATTTCTAGGGAAACAAAAATAATTTAAATTTAGAAAATAAAATATATCTTAAGTCATCATACATAGTGTAGTTAATTAGAAAATGTTTTTCGTTTTCTATGACGTCATTCGGACAGAATTTACAACTTCTTCAGTTAACTGGTATTTTCGGTCGTGCATATCGGCCTGTCTCGATTGCCAACGGGAGCAATCCACTTCGTAACAGGGCAACAAACTCCTCACCACAGGCCCGTTTTGCACCGATAAATATTTTTTTTTCCGTCAAAATTAGCCTTCAAACCAGGTCAAGAGTAAAACAAGTCTATCTTATTCAAAGCACTGTTTAGAGATTCTTCACCTCCGTCCAGGATCAAAGTCGAAGGATCAGATTACTGGCTGATTAAAAAATCAGATTTTTTTTATCTGTATACCATTAATGTTGTTTTCATATTTATTGATGCACTAAGCAGTTCCAATCATAAAATAAACCGATAGAAAGACAATTTTAATGGATCTCCTTTAATCAACATCTCTACTACAAAAAAATCAAACATATATTATTTTTTCAAATACAATTTTTTGAATTATAGTGTACAGTTGAGAACCATTTCACTAGTGTGTCACCAAAACCTAGAAATTTAAAATTTCGCATATAAAGTTCAACCTAAGAAAATCGGAAGCTTTTTTCAAAATCAAGCAAGACACCCAAGCCAGGAATATCTTCCTCATCTAATTAACAGAATATGTCATATATAAGACGTGTACAGTCACCAATACCTTCCTTTCCTAAACCCAGTTTGAGTTTCACTAATTTGGGGATCAAGAACTTTGTAAATTATTTGCATTATATGTTGTTATAATTTTATAGTCTACATAATGTAGTGAAATAGGTCGCCACTTTAATAGAAAATGTATGGGTTTCCATCTTCAGGTCGACAGGTAATCACTCATTGTGTTAGTGAAATCGATAATTTACTTTCTTTAATACGTCGGTCCTTGAAATAACACAGCGTGGACGAATTCATGTCGTGCAAAATTTTTAATAAGACTCAGTTGTAAAACCATCCAAACCAGGAGATTTTGAATCTTAATATGTTTAAATGCGTTATGAATTTCTGAGTTTTTTAAGTCCCCCTCTAGATAACTATTTTAGTCATCAGAGATAACTTTGATAAATTGATTTTCCAAAGAAAAGAAATAATTCCTTAGTATATTATTTATAAATGTTTTCTTGTTGTGAAAGATATTTGTTCTAAAATTATACAGTCAATAAACATATTCAGAGCAATAAAAAAAATAAGTATAAATTACATGTAGTAGAGAGAAATGGAGGTGACATAAAAATACCTTTTTGTGTAATTACTTTGCTTGTTTTTCTTTTATTCTTTTTACCTTTGTGTATTTCAAATTCTCTGAATTGTTTTTTTTTCTATTTTAAAAATTGTATGTTCTGGTTTCCCTATAATAATAATAAATAATTACCTTCTTTAAACTAAAAAAAACTATAATATGTGCCTTTCGAGAGTAATTTGGTAAAAGGTATTCCAAAAATGCACTCTATTTGAAAAATCCAGTAAGTGTCAATAGTTTTTTTTATAAGTTTTGAATGTTGTTAACGTATATTTGTTGTGTTAATCCCTATGAATTTACGAAGATTAATAATGTAATTTAAGGAATAATAGTACCACGGTAGGTATAGTGTCCGGCTAGGATCATGGTTTTTCGAGTGATTTGATCGTGTATTTTTCGATTGTGACCACTTTTTTTCGAATGAGTATGATTGAACATGTAAACAACAGACTTCCTTTCTGGCAAGACGTGATAAAGACGCATTAGTTAATATACAAGGTTGCACAAGGTATTTAAGTATTTGAGAAAAAAAAAGGTATTATCAAGCCGACATTGTTTTTCACTAAGAAAATTAAATTAAACCTTACAACAAAATTAAAAATGGAAATGGGGATGTGTCACGGAGACAACGACCATCGAACAGACAACAGCAGAAGGTCGCCAATAAGTCTTCAATGCAGCGAGAAACTCCCGCACCCAGAGGCGTCCTTCAGCTGGCCGCTGAAACTCCGAATTATTCACAAGAAACTAAAATGACTACAAGACTAACAAAGGCTAGGGGCTTCTGACTTTTTGACAGGCGCAAAAATGCGGTGGGGTTTTCTGCATTAACTAGAGGTATAGGGGAAGGGTTGAGATCTCATAAACATGTTTAACCCCGCCGCATTTTTGCGCCTGTCCCAAGTCAGGAGCCTCTGTCCTTTGTTAGTCTTGTATTTTTTTAATGTTAGTTTCTTGTGTACAATTCGGAAATTAGTATGGCGTTCATTATCACTGAACTAGTATATATTTGTTATGGGGCCAGCTGAAGGACGCCTCCGGGTGCGGGAATGCCTCGCTACATTGAAGACCTGTTGGTGACCTTCTGCTGTTGTTTTTTTCTATGGTCGAGTTGTTGTCTTTTTGACACATTCCCCATTTCCATTCTCAATTTTACAGTTTATATTTGTGATGTCAACAATCTAATGTAAGCATAGACCATTTTGAGTGAGACGAACGTACATATAGTGACAAGACAACATTTTATTTAGGTTCACCTCTTCATCTTATAAAACATACACATAGGAATAAAACAATATAATGAAAAAATACACGAACCACTCTAAAAAAAAGTTATGAAAGACTATCTAAAAATTATTTGAATTATTAATGATAAATTAGCAATATAAAGTACTTCTACTTTTCAATGAAATTTCATTGCAGATTTTGGCAGAATAACTTCTAATAAACATATAAATTGTTTCGTCAGCATGGTCATCAGACAAATGCATAAAAGTACTTATGCATAGAAATGCTTGATAAAACAATTTACAACGCAAATTTTTATATATAGGACATTTTATTAATACATGTACATGGGTTTCGACTTCAATTAAAAGATTTACAATTGTTGTTAAACAAATTCTGTGTTCAATCTGAAGACATTGGTACCTTCAAGCCTCAATTTTTAAAGGAGCAGTACCACGTCTTTTTTTTCAGGATATATTTTTTAATGAATAATTGTCTTCGCCAAACTCATCTTTAAACAGACTGTAAGTTCGTAGTTTGCTACGTTTGTTAGACATTAAATCATAAAATATTGTTCTTTAAATTTATTAAAGCAGATATTCTCAATATGTTTATAACATGTTTATCGATAATTGAATTCGTATTACAAATATTTTTGATATCAACTTTTTAAACCTTGAGGGAACTCTTAAATTCCAATTGTTCAGTCTCTTTTTATATTTATATTTTGACCATATACATTTTGTTTTATTCTGTTATTTCACATTTTATAAATCTAATAATATGTTCAGAAAATATATGTCCATTAATTGTCAATACATGGCATCCAACCCATATCACCATATAGGACTAAGTTAGGTGTGTACTTTCCAACACCCATAAAAAAAAACGCATCGCCCTGTTTTTTTTTTACAGCATTAATTAATGCAAAAGTATCAAGTACTTTCCCATATTGCAACACCGTATTCAATAACGAGAATAGTGTCAAAACACAATTTCCTTTGCAATTAACAAAGAGTAAGACTAATGATCTGAAGGCTGATTTTGCTACAATTTTCGCCACCTCATTCTAATCCAAAAACTCGTTTAATAATAATCCAAGATATATAATCCAAAAACTCGTTTATTAATAATCCAAGATACATATATTGTAATACAATATCTAATTTTTCTAGTAGAATTGTTTTATTACATGACATTTTTCTGATTTTTCACTGCATTTCAGTAGGTTTCTTCCACCTTTATTAAAACACTCTTGAGTTCACCGCAACAAATATAAATATAAGAACAAAAGTTGCATGAAATGAAGTTGAAAATATTGTGAGTCCCCTGCACTATATTCTTTAAAAATCTAAACAAAGGATCCAGTAATTTCTAATTTGATACTAGAAAGTTGTTGTAAAGTTTACCGAAAGAAAATTTGTATTGCATATGTTAAATGGAAAAAGGTTCAAATTGATGATCGTTGTTATATTTTTTGCTGATTTTTTAGTATATAATATGATATTTTCCTTTACTTAATTCAGTTATAAACTAGAAAAAGTAATTTTTTGAAGTCAAGAATACCTGTTTTTATCAAAATTTTCTTTTAAAAAAACAGGACCATTTGTGAAAAACCTGGACGGTTCTACCATTGCTTTTGAAAAACCTGGACAATACTTAATAACAGCTGAATGTTTTGGTTTTTTAATACAAGGAAGGTGTGCTGCTTTGTTGATCAAAACATATATAGTATTCAAAATAAGATTGGTAGTCATGAAAAAACTATTATAATAACGAAATAGCAGTTAGTTGACCTTATCGCACGTTTTTTTCACTCGTAAAAGATAGACGAACTGCACTCGAAAGAATTGGAATGATTCACTCGAAAAACTAGTTGGACACTTTATCTATCCTGAGTACTGTAAATAAGGAGTTGTGTAGCGCATCCAGATATTTTCCACCATGCAATCTCAGTTGACGACTGGAATTCTTAAGCTACTGTATGGTTATTTCGATTCTAACGCATTACAACAAGAGATACTAGATAGAAGTTTCAAAATATCAATAAATTTTTAATAGAATAAAATTAGGAATAAATTTACGAATACAATTTATTGCAAAATGTGACGTTATTCAAACTTCAAATAACAACGTTCAAAGTAAAGGATATAACGGTGACGTCACTTTGACAATTCAAGTTTGTATTAAATCACATCGAACTACGTTTTTTGGGTTAGTTAACGTTTTATTTTAATTATATTGTAGGAATCAAAAATGTGTTCATCCAAGCAATTCGATATGGCGACTCGCTCCTAAGTTTCAAAAATATCAACCTTCGTTTTGATGGTACATGTAATTGCAGGGTTATTAAAAAAGGTTTTTCCTTGAAACTGCTTTTAATCAATATCAAAATTTTGAAATGTATTTTTTCAGGCATCTGCATAACAATCTGATCACGACCTTAGATGCCAATGTATTCAAGGGCTTAAAAGCGCTTCAGTTTTTGTAAGTCGATTGATTTCACTCAAATATTGTTGCAAATATGTGTTGATAGTTTGCTGATACATTTTATATCTAATCTTCTTTATTTTTCATTACTTTTTGTTGATTACTTTCGATAGCCTTTTCTGATTAGAAAACCATCAGCAATTTACATTTGTGTTTATGTCATCATGCTCTTATTGTGTGTCATTCAAACGAGATGCTCAAACTATAATGTGCATCGGATGAATGATTGAAACTTTGTTTTGTCATTGGAGAGGTATTACATTGTAGCCTTACAATGAAAATCGGTAAACAATAGTAGAAATAAAACTAAAGTAATACGTTTTGGCATATACATGTACAAACTCTGAAAAAGACAGAACATTGATAGACCTATATAACTTTCCCCTTAATGTTTTATAGTGTTATAGTGTTATTTTATTTCTCTTTATTGATATGCCTTTTATTGTTTGGTCTGTTTTTGTGATTTCCATTTCACGTGACCCTGTACTTATGCATCCCGTCAATGTGTTGTTTCTATTATCTTTCATGTTTGCTTATGAGTTTTGTCCGTGTAACTTTGTGTTTCTTTGATACATATGACGTGGCCCCGTACTTAAACATCCCCCATTGTGTTATTGTTCTATTATTATTTTTGTATTCTTGTCTTTCATATTTGCTAATGCTTTGTCTATATGACCTTTTGTATTTCTTTTATACATAATGCCGTCGCTCTTTTTTAGAAGAAGTACACAATACATATATATCTTCCGTTTACATTCTGAGGTCAAACGATTCTACGTGAGAGTTGATGTTAATCTAACCCTTCGGTCCTAGTTCTTAAAATCTTTCAATCCTTTATGGTGGATTTTGCCTTTTTAACTCTTTTGGAGTTCGAGCGTCACTGATGAGTCTTTTGTTCGTGAATCGCGCGTCTAGCGTACATACAAAATTCAAACCTGGTATCTATGATGAGTTTATTTTTAATATATACAAATAAAATTCAAAAATAAGAAAGCAATGAATGACGGTGTTAAATTTGATATATACATTTTTGCTTAAATATTTGTTTGTTTTTATTGTGATAAAGATTATAACACAGTGTTAACTGCTGTACCCCTTTTTGTGACATTTTTTCCTATCATGTCTGTTTTTGTTTTTCACGCATTGTTGTCTATATATTGGAAATTGATGAGACTGTCATACAAATGAGAGGTTTAGCTTGCTATAAAATCAGGTTCAATCCACCATTTTCTACATAAAAAATGCCTGTACCAAGTCAGGAAAGTGACAGTTGCCATCATTTCGTTTGATGTGTTTGAGCTTTTGATTTTTTCATTTGATTAGGACTTTACGTTTTACAGTTAAGTATCTTAACTAACATCTAGATATTGACAATGCGGGTCAGTTGAAAACAAAACTTAACGACAAGAGATGGTTTCAGCTTCCCAATTGTGACCTTTCCATTTTTAGTTCTAAATGGTGAAGTTGAAATCATTACGTTGTATATTTTACGGACGCCATCGATAGTTGGTTGACCGTCATGGATTATATCAGTTATGTTCCTTATGTTGTAACTACAATCCCGTTCCCTTTTTATGAATGTGACCTAGCGAATAAGACAATTTACCGGCTTTGTAATAACATGAGCAACCCGAAGGATGCCACATGTGGAGCAAGATCTGCTTGCCCTTCTGGAGCACTTGAGATCACCCTCAGTTTATGGTGAGATTCGTGTTGCTGTTATATCCCTATTTGTGACATATTTACCTATTGTGTTCGTTTTGTTCCCACGTCGTTGTCAATATAATTGAATTTGATGTGAGAGGTTTGCTAGCTTTAAGAATATGACAGTTGTTTTCCTTCCGTTTGAAGTGTTTGAGCTTATAATTTTTCCATTTGATTAGGACCATTCATCATAACCACCTTACTATTTAAAATGAAATGATTGATTGATATTCTTTCCATACACTCTTTATTTATTTTTGTCTGCTTCATACAACTCCACGTACAGTACGGGTAACGACTTATTTTTATGGATGTCTTAATCTGTCTAGATGTCAGACTGGTCGGACAGTTGTCCCAGTGTTATAAACACCTGCTGTGATATTAACCTGTGCAATATCCAGGTGGCAGGTCGTAAATCAATCTGTACCAGCTTGATTAGAATTAAATTTTACCTGTACAGATATATTAATATTTATGGAGGATAGATAAATGTAAAATATTGTTTTGCATTCAAAGAGAAAGAATTAAAATTAAATATCATGAATATGAGATTTTTTTTTATAACTTGAAAATGAAATAAAGATGATTTTTAACAATATATTGTGTTGCCAATTATTGTAATAGTTTTGTGCTAATTAACTATTTTGTATTTATTATACCGTAAATATTTCATCTAATTCAAAATTATAACAACCAGGACTGTTTTCAATCGAAGTTTAAATCAAATTGTTGAGACATCAATCCCGAAAGTTTTCGGTGTTGGTTATAGTATTTCCCCCTTTTAACGTCCTGTTCCTTTATATGTAAGTATTAGAAACCGATTTTAAGTTATAAGGCCAACATATCGTATTTAAAATTTATAAAATATGTATAGGCATTGTGAATAAACTGTTATTTTCCTTTTGATACAACTTTCCCCGTCGGAGCCTCTACGTCTTTTCACACCTGTCAATCATTTCCCGCAAGTAAAACATTTTGGTCGTGCTTTATATTTTGACATATTTTCCGTTAATCTCTTTGAAACAATTGATTTTTTAAAAACAATATTTATAACGCCGTGATCATATTTCGATTCCTATTTTTTATTTTTTTTAAATTGTTGACACTCGTTGTATTATAACAAAGATATTGCTTTTCTATGTTCATGTTTGAAATTTTTATGAAAATCGCCGGAGTTTTTATTATAAATATATATTTTACGAATTGTGTCAATCGATACACGAAAATCAAAGTTTTACACTGGTCATGATCAGCTGTCTTTACTTTTTCGTCGTACTTCTAGTCATTCTGAAGCTTGTGCAGTCAGTAAGATTTTTTTTAATCGATGTTGTATTATTTCCGAACGAGGAGGTCTCCAAATAAATTATCTAAATGGGAATCCGGGAAATGACTGATAAATAAAATACATAAAATAGTTAAAGAAGACTAATTCTTGTTTTGATTATACATGTATGTAAATCGATTAAATTTATATTCTGGTAAATCAATTGTAAATGGATCTCGATCAAGAGCCTCAAAACTAAAGCACAATACTGTCAATCATTCCACATCATTTTAATCATGAATGGATTTTCCCACCGTCGTTCAGTAAGGTCACCTGTGTTAATTGTTACGATATTTCCCGCCATATAAAAATCTCGTTCAGTGGACAAAATCGATCTTTAATATCTTTTATTAGCATTCAATATAGTGAGTGAAGTCAAGTTAAAGTTAAAGTTTAACCACGTACACACGCTGTTGACCACTGGTATGTGTATCATGGAATTGTCTTTTCACGGCAAATATTTTTTTTTTAGATTGCTGTCAAAAATATAACATATAAGTTTCCAAGTTTACATGGATTGTGCGTAAATTAATATTATGCAATTAAGTTCGGGATTTCGCGATTGACCCTTTAGGGCTCTGTGAATTCTTTTTTTCGAGATGTCGGGATTTATATCTATTTAAATTCGCGACCTTGGGACTTCGTGTTTTTAAACCCGGGATTTCGAGATCCGGACCCCTCCTACCCCCCCCCCCCCCCCCCCCCCCCCCCAATGCAGCTCTATTAATTTAGCATAATGAACAAACACGAAAATATTAAAATAAAATGATGCCCGGGAAGAATCAATATCTTCTTCTAGTATTATTATTTGCGTTCTATTTTAGTTATACATCTCCAACTTTCGGACAATATTTGTTTACAGTAAAAAGTAAATTCACAACTATAAAGAATCATCAAGCTACTAGTATACAATAATTATTTTCATCTCGGAACTGACCCAACACAGACTGAATATTAAATACAAATGTAGTCTGATTAATATAGAAATATTTTGCATGTGACCGCGTCAAACTAAAACGTATGCAGCAGCACTTGCGACAGCATTCTGATAATCACTGGATTTACGTGGAAAATAAATCAGTAAAACAAAAATAACTTTAAGAATAAAAATATGTTTAAAAATTTTATGCAAACACATAAGAAAAAAGATACAAAAAAAACAAAAAACAAAAAAGGAACATAAAATAAAATAAAAATAATTTTGAGGAACAAAGAAAATAAATAGCATTTGAAATATAAAAACCATATTTAAAAAATTTCGGCTATTTTTATTAAAAAAAAAGTTTTTTTTTTTAAATTCAAATTCTGTAAACGGGAAATTTATGAAAATGACCACATAATTGATATTCATGCCAACACCGAAGTGCTGACTACTAGGCTGGTGATACCCTTGGGGACGAAACGTCCACCAGCAGTGGCATCGACCCAGTGGTGTAAATAGTTATTAAAGGTACCAGGAATTATAATTTAATACGCCAGACGCGCATTTCGTCTAAATAAGACTCTTCAGTGACGCTCATATCAAATTAGTTATAAAGCCAAACAAGTATAAAGTTGAAGAGCATTGAGGATCCAAAATTCCAAAAGGTTGTGCTAAATACCGAAGTGCTGACGACTGTGAATCATAACACATTTAAGGCATACAAACATTACTATGTTTTATTTTAGTAACACCCCACAGTTAATATACGAAGTGGTTACAATTATTCAAACAGCTCTTTGTAGTCTTTGTTTGTTTATTTTCCGCTGTGTTATTGTTATGAATCAAATGAATAACCAGATGAAAAACATGTACTTAAATGTTATATCTGAATATATATGGATAAGGCAGATAGTTTATAAATTACGTTAAAAACTAAATGGATTATTCTTTATTTTTTTACTAAATTGCATAATTTACATTTTCATTCTTATCGATTTTTTTTCGGCATCAACAGTAATTTAAATTCAGATAATTAGATATTAAATAAATAAATCTAGCTAACCTATTTAACTAGAAAAAGCAGAACAACCGGCTAATATTTAGTCCTATTGATACCTCGCGCTTTGGCCCCTTAACCAAAACGAGATCGTCTTCTGCAAACAATGGAACAATTCCCAAATCTACAGCTGCATCATGATTTTTAAGATGTGTTTTGTGGTCCGATTTTAAAACATCAGTATTTCTATTTTTAAAGATAAATAAAATTACTATTAACAATTTTCGGTCTTGATAGGTATGACTAGTTGATGCATCATTGAATAAGTACAATACTAGTTAAATATACAGGTCTTAGATAACTTAAATTATAAGCTCGAAATTTCAAATTATTTTCGAAAAGTAATTTTAGTTTTTTTTAGAAAAAGATTAAAAAGTCGTGATTTCCATCCTTGTTGCCAAGACAGTCCAATAGATTGACATAAAGTCCTCATAAAAATATCGTCAACATCTCCAACACTATTTCTTTACATCACATATCCATGGATGTTAATCATCTACAACTAAATTAATAGCGATAACATGTTGTATTATACCTTCTATATTTTGAAAGTGGTTAAACAGTACAATTTGTATACTTGCTATAATTCATACTAATGAATAAAATCAGATAACTAATCTTATGTCTAGAAGAAAATGTATTGAAAGTCTAAACTGCCCCTCAAACATTGTAAAGCCATTGCTTTAACTAAAACATTGTTGCCACTATATGTTAAACATTAGCTGACCCTTAAAGTACCTTGTCTAAAACTATTTAATGACCTTTTGTGTAGTACTTTCAATAGCCCTTTTTGATAATGAAAAACGTGAGCTTGCCTGTTTTTATCATGACGACATGATAATATCTATTCATTACAATATTTTAACAATCGATGTACTTTTTAAAAGCTAACTTACTACGTATCACTGTCGTTCAGCATAGATGGAAATCTTGTGAACAGCGGCTTTGCTGACAGGTATGTCATTAAATGTGCAAAGTTGCTGTCGCTCTCTTACAATGTTGGAAAAAAGTTTTTAAACACATTATTAGTCGAGCACCATTTTTGCGTACTTTTCTATGCATTTGTGAAGATTAAAAATGCAATTTTTAAACATTTTTTTACAGGTATTTGCAGGAAAATCAGATTACCATACTAGAGGACAATGTATTTAAAGACTTAACGGCACTTCGATGGTTGTAAGTCCATTGATTTCACTTAAACATTTTTGCCGATATGTTTTTAAGTTTGCTGACACATAATATATCTACTTTCAATAGATCTTTCTGATTATGAAAATCGCAAGTTTGCCTGGTAGTAAATACATTTGGTTTTTTTTTTTCTTTTCATCATACTATAAGTGTGTGTCATTTTAAAAAATGCAAAAAGGGTAGTTGATAACATGTTGTATTATACCTTCTTAATCGCATTTTCTCTATTGTTTACATACATTTCTATTGTTTGAAGAATATCAATTTGATAGTGGTTAGATAGATAGAGATCTTGTGAACAGCGGCTTTGTTAACAGTTATGGCGAAAATGTATCTTTCGTCCCTCTTTTATACCGGGTAAATGAATTGATGTTTTTTTTTTCTTTTCAATGGAGTAGTGTTATATTGTTGTAATGAACATTAGTTAACAGAAGCAGACATAACACTTTATCATATATTTAGTTCTAAATACAGAATTTTGTATACCAAATAAAGATTCTTTTCTCCTGTCTATATCATCTGCCCTGTATCACATACCCCGTATCGCACGGCTACACCAATATTGCATACCAGACTTAGTAGTTGAATTAAAATGTTTAGTTTCAACATATTTATTTATAGTGGATTGGGAAAAAAGTTTTGTAATTAATCCTTTTCCACTTTGTCAGTGCGAGTGCTGCCTTGTAGCGACATTAGCCTGCTCTTTTACGAAATCTACAAGGGTGTCTTTTACGTGGAAGAGCTATGACTCTCTCTTAACACGGGGCATCCATTTATCATCCCCTTCTGACGGCCTATCATCGTTTCCTCACTACCATACTCGAAAATGGTGTCAAGAGAGAGCCGAAAATTGAGTCCCTGAAATTTTCACCCCGAAACGAGAATCGAACCAGGAATCTTTGTGTTAGTAGTCCGATGTACTAATCAGTATACCACGTCTGTGTTGACTGATATTCTTTACGAATATCCTTTAATTATTATTGACTGATTTTGCTCATCTCCATTTATATCATTTCGATCGCTACTGGTGGTAATTATGTTAATATTATCATGTGGTGTTTTTATTCGAAAGTAGAAGCCTAATAACGTCTGTTCCCGTATTTATCTTTCTGCTGACAGCTAATGTGGTCACTTGCATAAGTGTTTTTACATCTAAAATATCTATACAATTACGATATACCTATCTTAGAATAAATTTTAAAGTTTAGAGTTGACCTAAAAATAAAACATCATTAATCATAGAAAACTTAAGGCGTACATAAATGACTTTCATTAATTTTAGACCTTTTAGTACATAAAATTGAGAATGGAAATTGGGAATGTGTAAAAGAGACAACAACCCGACCATAGAAAAGACAACAGCAGAAGGTCATAAACAGGTCTTTAATGTGGCGAGAAATTCCCGCACCCGGAGGCGTCCTTCAGATGGCCCCTAAACAAATATATACTAGTTCGGTGATAATGACCGCCATACTAAACTCCAAATTTTACACAAGAAACTAAAATTATAAATAATACAAGACTAACATACGCTAGAGGCTCCTGACTTGGGACAGGCTCAAAACTGCGGCGGGGTTAAACATGTTGATGAAATCTCAACCCTCCCCCTATACCTCTAGCCAATGTAGAAAAGTAAACGCACAACAATACGCACATTATAAAATTCAGTTCAAGAAAAGTCCGAGTCTGATGTCAGAAGATGTAACAAAAGAAAATAAACAAAATGACAATAATACATAAATAACAACAGACTACTACACAATGTAGCAGTTTTCCTAACATGCCAGCTCCAAACTTCAATTAAACTGATTGAAAGATTATGATTTCATCATATGAATATCAGTCACAATCCTTCCCGTTAGGGGTTTAGTAGCATACCATCATAACATGTATGAAAAGAACATAACCCCTGTCATGCCAACAACTAGTTTTTGAATAAATGTGTTTAGTTCCGATGCAAAGACCCTATAAGTAAATCAATATTAACGCCAAAATATACAATCTTTAATGACCTGACAACAGTATCGTAACTATATCCCTTCTTAATAAGTCTATTTAAAGGTTTTGTTAGTTTATGAGGTGAATGCTGATATTTTTGTGCTTTATAAAGAATATTTCCATAAAAAATTGAATGTGAAATACCTAAACGTATAAGAAGTCTGCATGTTGAGCTAATATATACGAATACTATATTTAGGTATACATATGAAAAAGGGTTCGTTAAATTTTTTGTAGATAACATATGTGAAATAGTATTACATTTGATAAAAAAAATGTTATTTCAGGAATTTGGCCAACAATCAAATTACAACTATAGATGTAAATGTATTTGAAAACTTGACTGCTCTTCAACGCATGTAAGTAGTTTGAGCTATGTCACAATATAAAAAAAATCAGTAGCTTGAATGAATTATTTCTTTAATTTAGCTCTGATATCAACCTAAGATACGTTTAATGTGTTACATTTCTAAGTAATACCTAATTAGGTGCTTACAACATTTTACTGACATAAAAACATAGCTTCAACCATTTATGTTTTTCTCAAGTGAAAGGTTTCAATGTATCCTTCAATGATCTATTATAAAAGGTGAGAGAAAAGACTGATATGATTGATCTGGGGACAATTATGATTTAGTCTAGCCTCAAACATTTCGATGTGAAAATCCAAATTTTAAGAAAAAGCAAAGAAATTGTGAATGAGTTTGTGGATTTCTAGTAATTTATCTTATTTTTTCTGCAATTGACTTGTCATAAAGGTACTATATAAACTATAAATAACAGGGGTCAATAGTGGAGCAGGTATTGCTCAAGTATTAGATTAAGAAAGAAAAAAAACACAAATAAAACAAAAATATAATGTAACTTGGAAACAAAACAAAAAATGTGTATCAATAGTTTAAGGCATATGTTTTGTGGCTACTTTCTGTAATGGAATATGTTATTTGGTAAAACTGCTACGGCTCGGTAAAGCATGACTTTTTAGAATTGGGGCGTTCGTCATATTTCCAAGTATTTAATTTCACGGGATTTTTCGATTACGAACGCACCTTATAAAGTAGGATACCCTCACACTGTCAACCGTTTCCTTTAGAATTTTATTATGTTTGAATTAAAGATATAATTTGTACACAAACATATAGTTACCTGTATTCTACTTATATGTAATACATGCCAAATAGATATCTGAATGTTTTGGTTGGATCATATTCAACATAGCTACAAAAAAAGTTCTCACTTTCTGGTGATGCAATAATAATTGTTGTTCGGAATTTTTTTTTATATTCAACCAAACGAAATTTAATAAGATCAAAGAGAAAAAAAATCCAACAATGTATTATTGCCTTTAAAATATGTGCTGTACATTATATAACTTAATGTCCTACACATACAATTATAATTATTTCACATTTGGATTTCGCAGCCTCTTATAGCTGACTTTGCGGAATGACTTTTGCTCATTGTAGTAGGCCGAACGGTGGCTCTAGTTTTAATATATGTGTCATTTAGTCTCTTGTGAAGAGTTGTCTCATTGGCAATCATATCCCACCTATTTATTTTCATATTAATTGCAATACATTGAAGGTTATCCCAACTAATTATGACTTTTTTTAAGCAAGAACCTAGATATTAGTCATTTTTTGTGAAATATGTCATATTTCAAATTCTTAAGATCTTTGTAGAATTAGATATTGATGACAGATCGTTTATACTTCTGATTAACGGATTTACTTGCAACTGTTTTTCGTTCATTTTTCTATATCATTTCATAAAAGGTAAAGTCACAAAAAAACTGAACTCACATTCAAAACGGAAAATCAAAATGGCAAAATCAAAATCTCAAGCTCATCATACAAATAGACAACAACTGTCATAATCTTGATTAAATCTGGTTTTATAGCTGGCTTATCCTCTCACGTGCATGACAGTCTCATAAAATTCCCTTTCGGAATACCTGATATCATCCCCCAGTTTTTGGTGGGGTTCATGTTTCTTAGTTTTTATTTTTCTATGTTGTGTTTTGTGTACTATTGTTTGTCTGTCTGTCTGGGTTTTTTTCCCCCTTTTTTAGCCATGGCATTGTCAGTCTATTTTTGATTTATGAGTTGAAAAGTAACCGTCATATTGTTGACTTGGAAAGCCATTTTTAGAAGAAAATGGTGGGTTCAACATTGTGTTATCATTAAAAACATTTGAGTTTCAAAAGTAAAAGCGAGACGTAATTTAGAGCGGCTTAAAATACTAGTTTATGTTCAAACTCATATATCGAAAATAAACGGACATTGCTATGCAAAAAGGACAAAAGACAAATAGGAGTAAACAAAAGTTAGCATACGACCTATGACTTGGCAACTAGAACCTCACAAAGGGGTCATCCAATTTAATCTGGAAGAGTATGCAGATACTGCTCCATTTTGACACATACGTTGATTTGAAGTTTTAGAAGGTAAGAGCTGAATAAAAAATCAAAAGCTTAATAATAGTTTGTTTTTGTTTTTTGTACCCAGTGTACACCTTGAACCTTGTTCATTATCTAAAATCATTATGTTTTTGGTTTTAACCTAGTCTACAATAGTTTGATTTCAGCAATTCCAAAACAATTACAAGACTATTTCATGTACACCCACTTTTACAAGATATGTGTCACAGGTTGAGTACATTGATTTTCGTTTCTCATTAATCTTATACTTTACATCTGTTTTTGTTGGAATTTTTTAAACATGTATTTTATATTTTGTTTGTAGGAGTGTATAAATAAATTATAAGTCTACTACTAACTGAAACTATATCATATACAATCTACCATTAGCAATTACCTTGTTATTACTGAGAAATCTTAATTTGCAAAATAAAACCTTCATATCTTTTTTTATCAAAGCAACTTAGCTGACAATCCACTCAACTGTATCAACTGTATAATGCAACGACTTAAGATATTTTTACAAAGTATCACTTTCGGGGATCTTGCAGGAGCAGTGTGTGATGACGGAACATTATTAAATGACCTAAATTTTGATAACTGCACAGGTAGTATGCTACAAATACATTATGATTTGAAAAGGGAACTTTAAACAATAATGTCGACCTAAAACAGAATGCATAATGCACGCTTGTATAGATAAAAGAAGTTTTTGTATCAGTTGGACTGCTTTTAAACAAGTTAATCAAAGAAAACTACTAGTGCAAAATACAACTAAGGTCGATTTCGGTTTTCTAACTTGAATTTACAATAGAAAACAAAATGATGATTCAAATTTTTCTATATGTATTGATTTCATAATATGATTCGTATGTACGCCTATATAATTCTCTTTAAAAAATTTGGTTTTAAACTCGTATTAACTACTTTTAAAAGTATTATTTTGAGATTAGATTATTTTGTTCATGTAAAACAAATTACAGGATGAGAACTGCTTGGTAGCTTGACATTAGTCAAATTGCAATGATCAACCATATATTTTACTAAAAAATACATCACAAAGATATTGAAAATGGGATAAACGCTTTAGTTACAAGTTGGGAAGACAAATAAGACATATTCATAATTGCACATGTACATATAGTTAACTTAAAAAGACTTTCACTGCACTATTCGCGCAAACTAGAATTTCCTTCTTTGATGAAACAAAGTCAAACACTGATATTGCGAGCTCAAAGTTTTAAACAAATCATAAGGAGCAATGTCTTAAAGATAACAATATGTTTTTTTTATAGAGTTGTTAAATGTTTGTTAATTGCTGTGATTGCGGGATTTGCTTTTGGCAATCATTGAAGACAATTTCCTAACAACTGTCGACAGAACAGTTAACATGAATTATTAACAAAAACATCTACTTGTTTAATTTGACACTGTATGGAACATCTCTACCATATTTGTGTCATTATAGAGCAATCATTATGCGGTTTGCAACTAAGTGGTAGGGGGAAATACATAGTTAAAGTATTTTTCTAATTTTTCAAATGAGGAAAAGTCTGTTTTTACATCTGTTTGTTTCTATTAATCACAATCTCATCATTTATTCTCGTTCTTTGTTTTTGTGACATAAATTGATTTTTGTTTTCGTTTTGATACGTTATTTTCTGTTCTCCAATGTAAATATTTAATAGTTATCATGTGTTTTGGTTTATCTGTTGTGTTTGTTATAATGATCAGAGATTCTTCTTTAGAAACAACGCAAACTACCACTCAACTAACCACCAGCGTTACAGAAACTAGTCCAAGTAAGACAATTAAGTAGATATTGATCTCTCAGCAAGAAGAAGAGACATATAGAATTATGCGAATTTAAAACTTAATCGTCAAATCGGCTAACTAATATTGTAAACAATATTCAATCGTGTTGACTAGAGGAAACTAGGGGAAAGTTACAGGCACATATTCACAAAACGTAAGCCCGTTAATATGTCTTTTAAAACTGATATACACTTGTCAAATCTTAGTAAAATATAATACTTTACAAATAGAGAATGGTAGAAATAAACAAGCATAAAACACAATATTATAATCCTACGTACGTTTAAATGGAATCCGTTGGTCTACGTTGAAAACAATTGTCACAATTTTACAAGCTTTAGCTGTTCCAAATAATTTTCAATTTACTTGAAATATAGCTTCTACCACTGCATCGAGTGTGATACGATATTTATCCACTCAAGACAGTAAGATTTTGAAATTTAAAACGCGAGGCTTGCTTAACATTTGACTGTCAAGAGTGGATAAATATCGTATTACACGAGATTTGGTTGTGGAATATGTTTCTCTAATGATTTTCAAACAATACGCAGGCAAACTTATTCCTTCTTTTTGAATAATCTGCAAAAAGATGTGTACTTTCTATATGACGTCATCAGGCATGGTCGCCTTTTTCCAAGCCGTCACATTAGGAAATTCATAGGAAAGCAAGAAAATCCACGTCATAACGGGATTTTAACCCATGAAGAACTGGGGTCAAACTCACCACATGTTGTTTTTTTAATATGGGTGCAGAAAGGGATAAATAGGCGAAAATTAGAGAAATATATTTACATGGTGCTGTCTGTAAGATATTCATTCAACTTTGGATGTATAAAAGTTCAGATATCAAGTGTTCATTTAACATGGAATCTGTAGTAGTACATGTTTTCTATAAATTCTTGATTATACATAGTTTATATAAGCGGGATTACATTTTCATATATGTACAACATACGCCATTTATGATCATGACTATTTCTATTGCCTATACCAGACTTTATTTATGACAACATGCAGTATCCGTATACAACAGATGAGTTTAAAAACAAAGCAACATTAAAAGGAACAGGCAGCTCAAATATTTTCCAATTTTATATCTCCCTTAAGGATATGTTATAAATGTAGTTCATCAGATATAATTATTATTTTAACAATTCATTTTTATTTGGCAATTTAATATTTTTTCTAAGATTTTTGAGTTTTAATTGTATCAGTTCCTTTGTAAAACAGATGACAACGATAGTAACCAACACTTTAAGTCAGCTTCAACTAGTAAGAACATATAGAAATATACTAAGTTGAAAGCTTTTGTGTACATTTTCCCGTTTGCTTTAGTGAAAAACCCAACTTTCATTCCTCGTTTTATGAATTTTCTCCCAGAAATAACATTAGCATTGCTGATGGACTTTTTATCATGTAACGAGATAGTCTCGTCAAACATAGTTGATCAAATTCGCCGCTTTCGATTTTATAAACCATTATATTTCATTTGATACGTTTTGATTGTTCTGTTGTGTATAGTTTTAATTTCCACTTTATATCTATGGTATTAAAATTATGGAATAACATTACTGTAGTTGAAGAGTTGCAACCGTCCATTGTCGATTTGACGGTCGCAAATGCAGTTTTACTGGCGACGCGTAGCGGAGACAGTAAAACGGAAATTTGCGACCCTCAAATCAAAATTGACGGTGGCAACTCTTCAACTACAGTACTGTTATTTCGATTCTAATGCATTACAAAAAGAAAAAATACGTTAGAGCTTGATGAAAATGTATAAATTATACATACAAAAAAAACGCTTAACTTCAAGAATGATTTCGGCGTAAAGACGTTATTTAGTTACCTCTACGATTAAAATTCGGTTAAAATCACAATAAAACGACGAATTCGAGGTAGGTGTTGTTTTATTTTCGATAATATTGTAATTACAAATTGTAATCGAACATTTGTTTAACCAATCAATTCAAAATGTCGGGTCCCTCATTAGTTTCGCCTGGTCAACTGTGGATTTGACGGTAACTTTTATCCAATGAAAACGATTGTTACTTAAAAAATGCATTAGAATTAGAATACATATTGTATATGTCAGAGACGACTACTGAGATAACCACAACCACAATCACAACCACAATTACAACCACAACCACAACCCATCACCAAACAGACGTCATTGGAAGTAATACAGATGATAACAGAATTCAGTTTGATATTGAAGGTAAACATTATAATCACAGCGAGATATATAGCATACAGCAAGTGCTCAATTAAAGAGTTATACCTGTATATACTGACTACTGTCCGAAAACAACGAGAAAATGATTATCATATGCGATTGAACAGCGTTATTGTGCTTTTGTCTTTGTATTTTTTAACGAATTATACATCTGAAATTAGCTGCACCTGATATCACGTGCTTCAAATTGTAGCTAGTAGGTAGCCGTTAAAAAAAATGGTCAAGCTAGACAAAAGTAAAAAGACATACAAAGTGCTATTTAAAGTATAGTCACATGTAGCTGCTGTGCTTTGATCTTTAACAAACGAGAATATATATTAAAATGTTTAGCACGGCAACTATCATTAAAGGTTAATACTATTTCTGTAATCAGAAGTATTCAATATTTTGCGACATTATATTTTCAAATAATGGCATTTTCGTTTTTTGTATGTCGTTGTCTTGACCCTATAATATTCTTTCCTTGTTCATAATTCATCAGCAATAACATTAATTCTAAAATCGTCGGAAGCGAGGGATAAAACTGAAACATTAATAAATCATCCTTCTAACACGATTATGGTATATATGTTACAGGCATTTTCTGAATTTAGGCACTTTATACAATGCTTGAAAACTTTAGGCATTTTCTAAAATGACTACAAGATTCAGTCATTTTAAATATTGACTATTTTTTCTAGGCATTTTACAAAAATTATTTTAAGAATGAAATGTTTAAAAAAAAAACAAGTGAAAGCTCTAAACATCGGACAGTTTTATTTGTGATAATTACTGAATTGAAAAAAAAAGAGTTCAAATGATTAAAATATATTTTACTAAATTCAAAATTCACACAAGCACAAGACTCGGCATTTATTTGTTATTTCTTAAAATGTTTGGAAGGCAGAACTGTTACACAATATTTGTTCTGAATTTTTGCAAATACATTGTTTGGCGTAAAATGTGGTTTTAGCACTTCGAACACATTCGGACTGAGAAACATGGATCATCCTTAGCTCTTTCGGTACCTTTACAGATATCACACTAAGCGTTCGACCACAATGGGTCTCGCAATAACCACACACGTCAAACATGAATATCTTCCATTTCATATATTCCCAAAAAATCAGAGTATATTATCATGATTAGTTTGACTTGTGACTTTTAGCTTGTAGCTTTTAACGGAATGAAGCAATTATGCCCATGACGGGCGATGCAACTATAGCAGGAGGCTTATCCTGTCAAAGCATTGTTATTTGTTTCTCTTGGCCGATTTTTCAAAATTTAAACCACTGTCAACTACTGCCTCCTTCATTCGTCAGATTGCAAAGAACATGGAACTCCATAGCTGTTTTGCAGGTGAATTTTCTGTCCATATCCTAAATACCTGCATATAAATTGCAAGCTGCAGTGAATTTTCTGTCCTTTATCCAGGTCAATTCACTAAAACATTACCCATACAAAATAGAACCAACTTGTTCACGTCTTTAAAATGCATGACATGTTTGCGACTTAAAGGAAACAAACAGCAATTATTCAATTAAAAACAAATATTTCTCTTTATTGTTTTTGAATCTAAATTTTCTAAACAGTCGTTTGTAAATTTTGTTCTATTGACAGAACAG
>CM034350.1:117625092-117652592 GCA_019925275.1 Mytilus edulis | reverse complement strand
CACTATTAAAAGTATAAAATAAACAATTTACAAAGCAAGTTCTCGATAATATTAAGTTCGTTTCGTGTGTACTTCAATCTAGACAACATGTAATTAACTATCGAGTTGACCTCCGATGGTCATATAAGGTATATAAACATAAATATAGATATAGATAGATTAGGCTAATTCGTGCAATTATATTTTTCTAGGTCTCTTTAATTTCATATTATAGATTAAAACTATATATTTATCATCGTTTTTATCTGTATACGGATGATTTTTTGTGGATCGAATCAGTCAATCAAATGATTTTCCCTTGTATCAGTTTCAAGGTTGACATTCATTTCCTTTAAATAACCAAAACACGCACGATGCATGCGTTATTCATTTTTAACTCAGGGGTTAAATTGAAGTTCACATGAATACGGATTCAATGAGGTCGAATTATTCACTTGCAAGTGAATAATTCATCATCAATGTTTGTTATTTTGTTTTGACAAAATTGAACCATACTGGCTGCTAAAAGCGAATTATTATTTCACTATTTCACTTTAATTATTGATTGAACAAAAAAATCATATTTTATTTTTTTTTATATCTCGTAGCTAGTGCACCTTTAATCGACTAATTGTGAAAAGTCTGAAAAGTACTAATTTGTTTTGCCGCGGATAAGTCTGAAAATTAACTGTTAAACTAAAAATGATGCAATAATGTATTGTTCTGTCTTTAAAAAAAATAAATGTTCAGATCAAAATTACCGTTCAGATCCCTATTATTGTAATAGTACCCTATGTTGTCTGTTTGGTGGCTTACCCAATACTGTCCATATAACGGAACTATAATCACTTCTTTACAAGGGAGGTTTACCAGCTATTCAGCAAGGCTCCCCTTTGTGTATTGCCTTGGAGTTCAGAATAATTTTTATATATATTTACTAGTGTGAATACATGGAATACTATACAATTTAATATGATGACATATTCCTAAATATATTGATAATCCAAAAGGACCAATCTTTAAACAAAAAGATTCAATATTAAAGTACATGCATATGCAGATGGGGCTTTACCAGTAAAAAATTAAAAGAACAACTTGAATAGTCAGGCTTTTTTGTTTAAAAGTTCTGACTGATAAATTTGACTATTGCCTACTTTTTTTATTGCAAAATCATGATATGTTCGGATAATTTAAAGAAAAATATTTGATAATCATTACTTCAAGTATCAATATATTTCAGATGTAACATCAACGAGTTTTCAACGATTAACGGAGCCGCTGTTGCTGGTTTTACTTCATTTATTGCTGTAACCGTTTGAAATGTTAAATTTTGGAGTTAGAAACCAGGGGAATTTGAACTATACATTGTCAAGAAGTTTTGTTAAACAGCTTGAAAGTTTATATGTAGGAAATAAAATTCAACAATATACGTTATTGTATGAAATGATTGTTATCAAACACACATTGGCTGTAAAGAGTATTGAACGTGTTGCTATTGCCAATGTATGACGTTTAAATGTACAGTGTTACTAATATGTCAGTACATCTATTTTGATCCGTCGAGGCCCGATAACTGCATTCTTCTAGGCTCCTGTATTTCAAAATGTACATGAATGGTATCTTTTTGGGAGATACATTGTAATTGTGCTATCAACCGGTCAGTAAGTATTCGTGCATATTTTAAATACTGTATGGCTCAGTGTTTGATAAAATTTCAGATCAAATAGGGTTCTTAGTGCACATCTCCTTTTGTTTTTTTGCCAAATAATATTTTAAACTATATATGTACTCAATATATATTGCATCTAAATCAAATACATACATATCTTCTTTATAATTCAGCACTCCGTCAACGTACTGATGTTTACGTGACTACATAGTGATTCCTTGAATGAAATATGATTTGCCCAATCGTCAAACAGAAAAGAGGGACGAAAAATACCAAAGGGACAGTCAAACTCATAAATCTAAAACAAACTGACAACGCCATGGCTAAAAATGAAAAAGACAAACAAAAAACAGCCAACATGACACAACATAAAAAACTAAAGAATAAACAACACAAACCCCCAAAACACTAGGGGTGATCTCAGGTGCTCCGGAAGGGTAAGCAGATCCTGCTCCACATGTGGCACCCGCCGTGTTGCTTATATGAAAACAAATCCGATAAATAGTCTAATTCGGTAGGTCACATTCATGAAAGGCAAGGGGATCGTAGTTACGACGTAAGGAACATTTCCGATATCATTTGTGAAACGATTAATTCATAACGGTCAACCAACTCGTGATGGTGTCCGTAAAATTTATGAAGTGATGATTTCAACTTCACTTTGGAACTCTTAGTTTAATAGCTTCCTTGTGAGCAGCAACCCTCTATCAAGAAAATCATGATAGGAAATGCAAGCACGGGAATATCGTATCCATTGGGAGATATATACCCCGTGTGCAGGTGCTGCTGGAATGTTGCTACTTAGAAATGGAAAGGTCACAATTGGAAAGTTGAAATCATCTCTTTTGTCGTAAAGTTTTGTTTTCAACCGACCCTCATTGTCAATTTCTAGATGTAAGTCAAGATATGAGGCCGACTTAACTGTGTCTGTGGTATCCTTTATCTCTAGCTCGATTGGATAGTTGCGTTCCACATATTCACCAAATTTTGAATTATTTAGTGAAAGAACATCATCTGTATAGCGGAATGTAGGGTTGAAGGATATTGCTAACTTCTTATCTTTCTTCCTAAGAAGTTCCTGCATGAAGTCTGCCTCATAATAATAAAGAAACAAGTCGGCAAGTAGAGGGGCACAGTTTGTTCCCATTGGAATGTCGACAGTCTGTTGAAAAACACGTCCTTCGAACGTAACAAATATGTTACCAATCAAGAAATCAAGCATCTTGATAATATCAGTTTCAGAAATTTTTTTGTTTGAATCAGAGTGGTCCTTTACAAAGTAGGATTTATCCCTCCCTAAGACAAGATACTTGTATCTACGTTGGCCATTATTTGTTATAAAGCAAATCAATACCAGCTTTTCCAATTTATCTCTTAGTTTGGAATGTGGAATACTAGTATAAAGAGTAGAAAAGTCAAATGTTTTAATACTGTTACAAGATGAAAGAGAGTTAGATTGTATGTATTATAAAAGATTTTTGGAATTTTTAAGTATCCACATCTGATTCACGCCCCATCTAGAATAGGCAGTTTCACAATTACTTTGAAGTCCGTCTTTGATTGCTGATAAAATCGATGTTAATAATTTAGAAAGAGGTTTCGTGGAGCACTTGGAAGACCCAGCAATACACCGTTGTTTGTAAAAACACTTATATAGTTTAGGTATCCAATACAGTGATGGAAGATCCAGTTCTTCATCTTTGGTTGAAATTTCAAAGGAACACAGAACAGACCTATGATTATCCAGGATTTCCTCTTTGGTAAGTGTCGTGAGGGTATATGTTGAGCCTCCAAGTGAATTGTCAATACCTAATTCGTTCATCAAGCAGTTAATGTAATGAGTTTTACACACAAAAACAATGTTGTTTGGGACTATATCTGCGGGGACAACAACATATTTGTCATGGATGTAGCATAGGTGTTTTGCAACATTTGGGTATTTAAAGATTGACGTAGCATGGGCATTGATAGACACATTCAGTTTTCTTAATTCTGATTTGTATCAACGACTTCACTGCCTTTATCCATTCGGAAAGAGTGTCTACGTCTTCCTTCTCGCGCTTAGCCCATTGCCTGGCATAATCCTCAACTGAATCCATCAAAATTTTAAAGTTGTATTTCCAATTGATAGATTTAGGCTCACGATATTTCGGACCTTTCGATAACACATTTCGTAGAGAAGTGTTATTAACAATGTTGAGGTCACCGGTAATAACGTGGCCAGCAGGATTATATGTGAATTGGGAACTAGCACAAGTGCAATCAGGAGGTTTAGACTTGAAGTCGTCAATATCGAGATCCTGCAAAACGTGTTTGTAATTGAACATTTTAGTTGAAATAGGTTTGGTATAGGTATAAGAAATGATTGGTACAGACTGGTCTTTGAAATAAGGAGGTATTTTCGATTGAACTAATTTATGATAAAGGATATTGCCTAAGTTGTCGCCATCGATACCTTTGTTGGCAAAGGAAAGATTAATTTTGTAATTTTGTATTGGTTTGAATGAGGGTTTGTAACAGTGGATTCCAAACATAAATTGAAGAGAGAATGAAGTTTTGAAAGGGGTAATCAATAAAGTTTCGTGCGAATGTGATGAATACCTAACGGCTTTTGTATAAATGGCAGCAAGTCATTAATTGAAACATCATGCAGAGAAGGTGATGTATAATGACGATGTCCATGACTGCGTCTACGTCGAGGAGTCAAGTTGAAAATATTCATCACATTCACCGAGTTACACGAAGGACTAGATAGAATACCTATACCATCAATTTTGTCATTGCAACCATAAGGTGTCGCAGTTCCAAATTGTCTAATCCAGTAGTCCTCTTTTTGTCTACGGAGAGTCGTTCAAAGATTAGGATTGTTAGAGCTATGGTATATCTTTTCGATTTTGCGAACTGTCATAGAAACGATGGAATGGTCGGGCTAATTGAAATGCTGGTATAGAATGTCGTTAGCATTGAGGTTAATGTCTTATCTATGACAGCACATACGTTAGTTTAGCCTTTCTTTGACTTTATGTAAAAAGGCAAAAGATGGCATAAAACACATAATTGATATTGTACTTAAATATGAAAAAAACCCCTTATAAAGCCTATTAAAGGCGTGCAACCGACGCACTTTTCTTCATGTATATCTTAATCAGTAATGCCCTAAACAAAACAAACTAAATAACAAAGATACATACACACTTAAAATTGGGATGCCTTCATCGACAGTTTCAGTAAAAAAGTCTTAAACAGAAGATATATAAAATCAACTTTGCTTGATTAATTTGGGTCATTTATTTTTATTTAATGAACGAAGAATAATGTAAATGTTCAAAAATGATCTTGAAAACTTACCAAAATGGTATTGCAGAAAAATTTAAAATCAGAAAGATTGAAATTATGGGAAATATAGTAAAGGTTTTACTAGCGCATTTCTTCTTAACTCAAGAAAAGAATGTTAACAATGTCCTTCAAATTTACTAGTAACAAAGTCCGAAACGATGCTACCGCACACAAAAACCGCATTCTGAGAGCATTCTTTTTAAAATCCAGCTATGCATTCGTATGATGAGTTTGAGTTTTCGATTTTGCCTTTTGATTAGTATGGAAAGCCAACGGGGTCAAAATTCTTAATTCGTAACTTGTAACTTTGTAATTTCTAAATTCTTAATGCGTAAATTGTCAGTTTTTACTTTGTATATTTGTAATTTCAAAATTGTTAATTCGTAAATTGTCAATTTTTAACTTGTTACTGTGTGATTTCAAAATTCTTTATCGGTAAATTGTCAATTTGTATATTGATGTTTTGTGACTTGTAACTTGTCGATTGCTGAAAAGTCGATGTGTGAAATGTCAAAGTGTTAAATGTTGTCGTTGTATTATGCTAACGATCATTATGACGACAGATGGCACTCGGTTTCTTCTTCGCGTGTAAGTCATCTATAAGTAGGAGCACCTTCATATGGGGTATTTACCTAGTAATTTAAATCAATTATGTTTAGCAATTGCAGCTAAAAAAAATCAAACCAAAACAATGCATCATTACAGGATCCCAGTTTTATTTTGTTTACTGAAGACGACAGGCTGTGTTTCCTTCAAGCGGAAACTATATAAAAATACATCCCGAATAGTTCAGTCTCTCCACGTTATCGATCTCTCCTAATTGCGAGGTTAATGTAACGGCGGAATAAAACGACTGAATCCTTCAGGTAAATACAATAAGGAGATGTGTTTATAAACCGTATGATTGCCAATGAGACAATTATAAACCAAAGTCCAACTTGATAAGTCGATGTAAGCAAGTATAGGCAAATTCAACAATGAGAACACACAATACCACATAGTCGTCTGTAAAAGGCTACATCATTACGTGAAAACTCAGGTACTAGTTATAAACGATATCTATTACTCCTTAAATGCTACTATCGAACCATTTTGTTCTGACAGGAGGGGATAGGGCTGACAGATAAATTCATATGGTGAAATCATAATCTTTCAATCAGTTTAATTGAGGTCTGGAGCTGCCATGTCAGAAACTGCTAGTAGTCTGTTGTTATTTATGTATTATTATCATTTTATTGATTTTCTTTTTTCCATATTCTGACATCGGACTAGGACTTCTCTTAAAAGAGGGACGACAGATACCAAAGGGACAGTCAAACTCATAAATCTAAAACAAACTGACAACGCCATGGCTAAAAATGAAAAAGACAAACAAAAAACAGCACACATGACACAACATAGAAAACTAAATAATAAACAACACGAACCCCCCAAAAAGCTAGGGGTGATCTCAGGTGCTCCGGACGGGTAAGCAGATCCTGCTCCACATGTGGCACCCGTTGTGTTGCTTATGTGATAACAAATCCGGTAAATAGTCTAATTCGGTAGGTCACATTCATGAAAGGAAAGGGGATTGTAGTTACGACGTAAGGAACATTTCCGATATCATTTGTGAAACGGTTATTCCATAGTCTTAAACTGAGTTTTACTGTGCGTATTGTTGTGCGTTTGTTTTTCTACATTGGCTAGAGGTATAGGGGAGGGTTGAGATCTCAAAAAACATGTTAATCCCCGCCATAATTTTGCGCTTGTCCCAAGTCAGGAGCCTCTGGCCTTTGTTGTTCTGTTATGATTTTTAATTGTAGTTTCTTGTGTATAATTTTAGGAGTTTAGTATGACGTCCAATATCACTGAACTAGTATACATATTTGTTTAGGGGTCAGCTGAAGGATGCCTCCGGGTGCGGGAGTTTTTAGCTACATTGATGACCTATTGGTGGCTTTCGGCTGTTGTCTGCTCTATGCTCGGGTTGTTGTCGCTTTGACACATTCCCCATTTCCATTCTCAATTTTATAATATACATGCCAACTGAACTATAATTCTTGTCACGTAGCTTAAGAAATGCTGCTACCTGATTATTCGTTCTATAAAAATTTACTACCAAAAAGACCAAAATGTTCCCCTATCCCTCTCAACTGCTGCTTAACGCCAAGTACTCTCGGTAAGAACCCCAACCGCTACCACCTCTTCTTATAGCCTTTCAACCTGACCAAATCTAATAATTCGTCGAGTGGATCGTTAATTAACCGAGTTGATTTACGATGCTAATCAATAAAGCTAAAACAAATAAACGAGCATTGCACATGAAATTAACAATAATTTCCAAGGTGGTTCCACTCGATTACTAGTACTAAATTTATGAAAAATGAGGTAGAATATTGTGGTATTTTGCTTGTTGAGATCTCGAAACACTTTGTGTAGTTCTTGGCCTGTTTTTTTCACAACATTTCTTGACAGATAATTGTTAACTCCCTTGGCAGCAATAGTTCATTGTGGACGAACTTTTTTTAAACTGTCTGGTTATATAGCAGAAACCTACCCCTCAACCACCTTGTACAGAAATATTAGCTTCTTGTCTGTATGTCGTGTAGTTTTCATTTGGTGGGCGTGTTTGAGACGCAACAATCTTCTCTGGATTTGTAGTCTCCTGTTATAAGTTTTTCAGGTTCTCGCTGTATTCTTCCAAGCTTGTTAATGTTCCTATATGTATAAGGTCCCATACTACTGACAATAACCCATTATTGACCTGACCAGTGAATTATATGCGGTTTCTTGCATTGAGATGGGCAATATCTCAAATTTCTAATCAGGAATCCTAGTGTTGAGTTGGCCTTCTTGGCTTCGTTGGAAATATGAAAGACCATTTTAGGTCCTCGTTTAGTTTTCTGGTACCCGTGATATTCTGGGTCCACGACTGAGTTAAAGAATATATTACTACGTGTCAGCCTAATTTTAGCCTGGATTTTTAGTAATTGTATTGTCATCTTATAAAGTCATGCTGTTTATAAGACGCTCAATTTTCTCTGGTTTCAAAATCTTTCTGTTTGAACCCTTGAACTTATAATCTATTATTGTTAATATTAATTGTTTGGAAAACAAAAGCGCCCGGAATGGATTTATTTCCAATCATCAAACAATTGGAAGTTTTTAACGATCTTGACTGGCTATACAGCCCTTGCACGGTCGGTAAATCAACAGCATTGTCCTATATTAGTTATAAATAAAGTTGAATTATTTGATTCGCTGTTTTACGTCATGCCGACTAACATATTGAAAACTGTACCTATACGCCTTATTCTTAGTCTTGATTTTTAGTATTCATATTGTCATCTTAAAAATTCATATTGATTAAAATACTACAATAAGAAACAATGTGACAATGATAGAATTTAGTAGTGTCAACCCTGTGATTATGACCCGTGTATATAGCAAATCTCAAATACACCGTTTGGTGGTGCGCCTGTAAGATACGGAATGTAAAGATGAGGTAATAGGTTACAGGTGAATATAATATTTGTATCGGTATCGGATTCGACCCGGAAATTGTTAATCATTGGCAATTTTAATTATGTGGAAAACAAAAGGGTCTGGAGTGGTGTAATTTTTAATCAACACCATTGTCCTATATTAACTATATACAAAGTTAAATTCTTTGATTTGTCGTTTTTATCCCATGATGGCTGACAGATTGGACCTCGTTATTTTAGTATTATAGATATTTCATATTCAATACAGTTTTGATATCTAGTATACATTAACTAAGTGACTTGTTTAAAATAATACTTCATTCAATTTTTTATGCAAAGTACAAATATGATATAAAACATTTTTTATCTTCATTAGTCATGGACCAAATAAATAAAGATTGTTTGCCCCTTTGCTTCTTGTATTTATAAAAACATAAGACAATTACATTATTTTCTGAAATTTCAATATTGAGATTATAATATAAAGGAATATCATACATTTAGTCAAAGATTTGCGACCCAGAACACTGATATTAGTATGAATTTTCCAGCTCAAAAAGCCTCCGTCTTATATTTCATGTATTTAGCTTAATTTTGACCCCATCAAATATTAAGAAGAAATATCTTGCTAAGTTACAGTAATATATTTGCAAAGTTGATTAGGAAGCCCATTCCGGCGACACATCTGTAAATACCTTAATACAGGAAGTGACACACCCTCCCATGTTTGGTGACGATTACAGTAAAGACACATATTTATTCGAGGTCACCTTTTTATAAAACTGAGTACCTGGTAGTCATGCCATATAAAACAAACAATATATAAAAAAACACATAGCCGAGAGGGTGATAGAGCAGATTATTACCCAAGAAATAAATGTCAACCGCGGCTAAGCCAAGGTTGACAATGCTTTTTCGAGGGGTGCCAATCTGCTCTATCACCCTTCAGCTATGTGTTATTCGGATTTACTATTCAGAATGTCTTATCATTATTGTCTTTTACAGATGAATTCTATTTAAAAGTATTTTCTATGACATTACAGATATTAGAAAAATCAACAGAAGTGAAATAAGATGTTTTTTACTTTTTTTTTTTTTTATTTTGACAGTCAAATAATAAATCTGAGCCAAAACGTAGAACTTAAAAATTGTCTTTAATAACTTGATGTAAATTCAATTCATTGTCCTTTAAATTATCGATTTGTGATTGGTCTGGACGAGAGAGTGACATTAAAAAAAAGTTGTCACCCGCTCAGCCTTGTTATAGAGTAAATTAACATCCTAGTATGAACCAATCATCAAAATATGGCATTTTATCGTGAAGTATGAAAATGTATTTTATGTCTATTTGTTTTCTATAATATGTATGTGCTGTTTATAACTGATTTAAATTAGTTATTTATGTATTCAATATGTAGGTGCTCCTACTTACAGAAGAAGAAACCGAGCGCCATCTGTCGTCATAATGATCTTTAGCATAATACAACGACAACATTTAAGACTTTGACATTTAACACATTGACGTTTCACGAATCAACAAGTCACAAGTCACAAAACATCAATATACAAATTGACAATTCACCGATAAAGAATTTTGAAATCACACAATAACAAGTTAAAAAAAATTTATTATGCATTTATTCAATCTATTGTATATTAATGTATATGAAACCAAGGTAGATAGTCTAAAACCTGCAGATGTCTTATCATTATGCGAGTTTCATATTTTCATTTGTTAGTATGTGTATACCAGACATTCCATATTTTCTCTAGTTGAATTACGGTGATCTATAATATTGGTTACTCTTATTCACAGCAACCAAATTAGTTGCTTCTTTTTCTTGTTTGTTAAGTTTTGTTTCGTATTAACCTAGTTAAGGTCTTTCCTTTTTCAAAAGGGAAACCCTTACTGTATTTCTTCTGTTTATTATTATTATTATTATTAAGGTCTTTCCTTACGGTTTACTATTTTTATTTTCATCATCTACTGACATTAAAATGCATAATTGCTAAATACAGGATGCATTTTTAATTAAAAAACTTATGGCTTTTTAATAGTTCAGAAAAATTTGAGCTTTTATATGTAATTGTGACACAAATTAACGTGTAAAGGTGTCTTCGTAGAGATCCGCGTTTATCAATGTAAATAGTGTGGAGGTCATTTTACATAAAGATTTTAATTACTAGAACACACCCGTATATCGCGGGTCCGTGACTGAATTAAAGTATATAACTATGCGCAAGCCTTATTTTAGTATTAGTATTGTCATCTGATAAAGTCATGCTGATTATAAGATACACAGTTTTCTCTGCTTTCAAATATATCTGTTTGAACCCGTCGAACTTGAACTTATCAATTATTGATAATATTAATTATTTGGAAAACAAAAGGTCCTGGAATGGAGTATTTTTTAATCAACAGTATTGTCCTATATTAATTGTAAATATTTAATTCTTTGATTCGCTGTTTTACGTCATGCCCGCTAACAAATTGAAAACTGTACCTATACGCCTTATTTTAGTCCAGATTTTTAGTATTCGTATTGTTATCTTATAAAGTCTAACTGATTAAAATACTACAATAGGTAACAATTTGACAATTAAGTAGTGTCAACCCTGTGATTATGACCCGTGTAATACTATATAGCATATTAATCCTGAATACACCGTTTGGTGGTGCGCCTGTCAGATGCGGAACGTAAAGATAAGGTAATCCATAACAGGTGAATATACTATTGGTTTCGGTATCGACCCGGAACTTCTTAATTATTGGCAATATTAATTACGTGGAAAACAAAAGGGCCTGGAGTGGTGTAATTTTTAATCTACACCTTTGTACTATATTAGTTATATATAAAGTTGAATTCTTTGATTCGTCGTTTTTACGTGATGACGGCTGACAAATTGGACCTCGTAATTTTAGTATTATAGATATACGTATTCGTCCGATCCGTGCATATAATTACTTTGCTGATCGATAGCTGACCGTTGTCACGGTAACTCTCACATAGCTTATTTGACGTATCTGATGAATTTAAGGGTCATCGATCACCTATCATTCACCGATCAGTCAGGTTCACGTCAAACAGTAACGCTTTAGGTTGCAAGTACTATTAGCAAAGGTCAAGTCTTTTATGAACAGTCTCACATAGGCCATCGGTCAAAAGCAGACCTGTCATTAGGTCTGCCAGAAGTTGATCTTTTCCCAGGACAGTTCTAAAGTAGACTTGTTCACAAAACCACAAAAACAAGCAAACTTAGTACTTAAGTATTCCCTAGTTAATTTGGATAACGCGACAATATAAAAAAGAAGATGTGGTATGATTTCTAATGAGACAACTATCCACAAAAGACCAAAATGACACAGAAATTAACAACTATAGGTCACCGTACGGCCTTCAACAATGAGCAAAGCCCATACCGCATAGTCAGCTCTAAAAGGCCCCGATAAGAAAATGTAAAACAATTCAAACGGGAAAACTAACGGCCTTATTTATGTAAAAAAAAGTGAACGAAAAAACAAATATGTAACACATAAACAAACTGAAATACAGGCTCCTGACTTGGGACAGGCACATACATAAATAATGTGGCGGGGTTAAACATGTTAGCGGGATCCTAACTCTCCCCCTAACCTGGGACAGTGGTATAACAGTACAACATAAGAAAGAACTATAAAAAGTCTGCTCTAAGTAAATGCATGTTAGGGCTGCACAAATTTGTATGACCATTCATTGCAAATTATATTGTTTAGAGCAAATCATCATACTTTTATATATAGTATATAGCCGATTCGACGGTATAGGTTAACGTAGTATACGGTTTTTATCATTGTTGAAGGCCGCATGGTTGCCTGTTATTTCTTACATCCTCTTCATTTCAACTTTGGTGGAAGGTTGTCTCAGTGGCGATCAAAGCACACCTTCTTATTGTTATAGTGGATGCTTGCGAACAGTTTTTATTTTCACTTACTACAAATGTTGATTTATCAATAATTTTACCAACTCATTCCCTGCCTCTGAAACAAAACTCAAAAAAGAAAAAAACATGTGATGAACGTACTGTCAGCTGTCTGTATCTGCGAACACTTTCGATAATTTTACATTTAAATCCCGAACAGTATATAATAGCCTAATGAAACATCACCTATTACATGTATCTTATTCTTAATCAATGCTCCTGTGCCCTGTGCACCTTACATCAACATTAACAGCAAATAACTGTTCCAATTATTGGAAATTTAAGTCACAGATGTAGACGTTTGGCAATAAAATTTGAAACAAAATTTAAATGATGATAGATGGCTGCTTAAGGATGTATTCTTCTGACATTTCAGTCTCGTTCAGTGTCTCATTGAAATCTCGTTCGGGAATTATTTCCAAAACATGTGATATAAGTGGAAAATAGCTATGAATTTGATAATTATCATAATCAAACAGAACTCTGTGAATTGTGTATTTCCAATAAGTAGTTTTTGAGTAATGAAATTTTCAAATTTTATAACTAATCAAGTCAGTCCTTTTTAGTGAAATTTTGAGAAAAAATGGTGAGGGGTTCAAACAATGATTTTACCAGAAACGTAAACATCCCATATAACTTTTTCTTTTCAAATTTCATAGATATGTATTTTTTTCAAACATTTATAACAAGGAAGTTGAAAAATTATATGCATTTTGTTCTTTAAACAGAGAAAAATCACAAATTGACAAAATTGACAACATGGTAAATTTGACACGAAAAAGCATCAAAATATGATAAATTTTCTAATATTAACACCTACCTATAGTTTTTTTAGTTGAATTTATTCCGATTCGTCCCCTTGATCTTTATTCAGAGTATGAAAAAAGTTTAATTGTGGAACTGTGATTTTTTTCACGATAATAGCCCAAAAATGGGTAAAAATGATGACAAATGGAAAAATCATCAAAATTGTATACTTTCAGAGGGTGTAGCAAAAAAAGAAGGGCACCACCATATGATTTTTCTTCACCAATCATTATTTTACAGTCATATAAACCCAAAAATCAGGTTTAGAAAAAAGTTTAATTCTAGAAATGTTTGGCTCCTCAGAGGTGTACATTCTCAATGTCTAGTGGCAAATGAAAAAATAATCAAACGAACGAAATGATCATGATATAGAAATACAAAAATGCTAGTAGTAAGGTTCAGGTTACTCGAAATACAAAATGCAAAACTACCCGGACTTATAATTCTAAGTGCGAATCAACCTCTACTTTCATGTGTGTTTAATGCGTAGTATTTAGCCAAATACCAATATATTCTACACATAATCCGGATATTGTCAGTTAATTTTAACGCTTGAGAACGCTATGAAAAGATGGAGACGTCAAATTAATTAATTCCACTTTATATCACATTTATTGCATGATGCATAATAGAAATAAGTTTCAAAAAAGGCATGGAGTTATCATTTTTATTAAAAATATGTAGATGTGGTATGATTTTAAATGAGACAACTATATCCACCAAAGGTCAAATGAAGGAGATGTAAGAAATTATAGGCAACCGTAAGATGACTATCCTTTATAGTTCAATTGACGACATAAGCAATGTTTAAAACCAAATGTCGACACACGTTCTCAACCAAAAAAATAAAATAAAAACAGAACAGACATACAGCAGAGACTAAACACTGCAGAAATACATTTATATTGAACAACTCAAAAAGTTCACTGGTTTCATCAAAATGGTACTAGGCAGTCTCGTCCTGTTCTTCAATTGGCCCATTCAAATAATGTGAAATTTCACGACAATGTACATATACTGTATATGTATAAGATACTTATATAAAAAAGAAGATGATCGAAAAACGAATATGTAACACAGCAACAAACGACAACCACTGAATTACAGGCTCCTGTCTTGGGAAAGGCACATATAGAATGTGGCGGGGTTAAACATGTTAGCGGGCGCCCAACCCTCCTCCTAACCTGGGACAGTGGTGTAACAGTACAGTAACTAAAAAAAATCAATTGAAAAAGGCTTAACCAATCAGATGAATACAAATAGAAATACATCTACCAAAAACACAGAGTGAACGTGACCGGGTACTTGTAGATCCCAACATCAGAAAGACGCTAAGTACAGAATGATCTTAGTGTATTCGCAGTTACTGACAACTTAATCTAGTTCAAAGCACTACAAACCATTAAAAGTCTGAAATGGCCTATATCTGTACTCGACTGTATTGAATTTTACCCGACCAGTCTCACTTGGCCTGAATTTCACTTGATATTACTCGACCCCAATCTTAACAATACTCGACTGTACTGAGGTGCACTTTATCTTTGGAGAAGGTAAAAAAGACAATTGGTAAATTTGAATTGTTTACATCTGTTTCTATGGGCTTTAAAGTTTAATGAATGTGTTTAATTTAGGATATTATGCATCTTAGGCATGTGTTTTACTTAAATTCTTGAAATGAGCTTTCAGATATTTGTACACTTTTGAATTTTCACACAACAGTCGATTGTGGTAGGTGCAAATTCACGTGGATCTTTTTTTTGTGCTTAAGCATAAATTCCGCCAAAAAAAAATTACAAAGAACGATAATAGATTTCTCTATTTAAAGCATCAATTTGCATCTCTGTCCCCGATGTTGAAAAGAAAAATATTTAATACATCATCTCGCCTCAGATTCTATTATTTTTTTTTATTTTGGCTGTAGGTTGATACATTAACATTAAAAATTTACACTAATATATGGGTCAAGTAAAATACCTTTCTAATGAGTCATAACAACAGAGTAGGTGTGTTCGAATAATAACATTTTACTAAAAGTACATGACGACAAACTTGTCTGGTTGATCTTAAAAAATATTATTGCAAAAAACTTTATTTTGTATGTGTGTTATCTAGGTTAATTAGTCTTCAACCTCTGAAATTTTTAGCCGCCCGTCCACGAAATATTTAATGAAATTTTTTTAAATAGTTTTGAACTTTCGAAAAAACATGACAACAGTCACAATTAATAAAATAAAGATATATTATATGAAAATAGATTATTCCATCCTTACATGATTCTCAGATTTATCAAATCGAGATAGTTACATTATCTAATTTTAAAGTTTGAGTCTTGTTTAAAACAAGTTGTTTCTATTAAAAAATGAAAAACAATACGTGAACCCGAGACCGCAGACTGGTTACCAAATATTGATTGCTGAATTTATTTTTGCTGTTGATTTGAAATAACTGACTGTTAATAGAATGAGGTAATAAAGATATTAAAACACCTTTATTGAAAATATGTTATACATGTATTGTGTGATTCTAATATTACGTGCTTCTTTCGCTTTGTAAACAAAACCGTGGTAAAATTCTCAATATATTAAGGAAAGATCTTTTCTCTTTTTCATCTTTGCCAATGCGGACTGGCTTAAAAAGTCTGTGACTTGCAATATCCGAAATTATAGCTGTAATTTTGTATTGGTTTGAATGAGGGTTTGTAACAGTGGATTCCAAACATAAATTGAACAGAGAATGAAGTTTTGAAAGGGGTAATGAATAAAGTGTCGTGCAATTGTGATGAATACCTAACGGCTTTTGTATAAATGGCAGCAAGGCATTAATCGATACATCATGCAGAGAAGGTGATGTATAATGACGATGACCATGACTCGTCGAGGAGTCGAGTTGAAAATATTCATCACATTCACCGAGTTACACGAAGGACTAGATAGAATACCTATACCATCAATTTTGTCATTGCAACCATAAGGTGTCGCAGTTCCCAATTGTCTAATCCAGTAGTCCTCTTTTTGTCTACGGAGAGTCGTTGACAGATTAGAATTGTTAGAGATATGGTATATCTTTTCGGTAATGCGAACTGTCATGGAAACGATGTAATGATCGGGCTGATTGAAATGCTGGTATAGAATGTCGTTCGCATTGAGGGTAATGTCTGATCTATGACTGCACATACGTTTGTTTAGCCTTCCTTTCGTTTCACCGACGTATACCAATCCGCAAAGGTTGCACTCTAATCCGTAGACGACATTTATCGATTTATAATTCAGATCATCGTAGCTTCTGGTAAAATATGATTTCTTGGTCAAATTGCTAGTGAATTCAGCATCTGTAATTAAAATTGCATAAGTTTTGCAGCCTTTGGTCTCACATTTCGAAATGCGACAGTGTTGTACTATGTCATTAAAAACCAAAATGTCGTTAAGGAGAACTGAACATGGCTGTATATGTGTAATATTGCTGTTGTCACTAGGCCGATGATCTGAATGAGTCATGTTTGTGATATTTGTCATGTCTGGTGATGAGGGGACACCTGCCGTATCAGACGACACCGTTTACATGTTTCGGACCTTTTTATACTGGGCGACGTCCGAGCCAGTTTCCTGTTAGATCTTCGTAAATTCATGCAATTGTAGTTTTGCTACTGGGCGGATGATGTCCTCGGGGACAAAATGTCCACCAGCAGAGACATCGACCCGGTGGTTATATTTGGTAATTTGACATCAAAGTAATAAAACATCACCTGACACTACAACACAAACACGTCATGTACTTGTAAAAAAAAGACATCAATTAGTCAGTTCAACTGTTTACGTTTCCCAATACAGTGTGAATCAGCAAAATGAAATACTTTTGTTTCTGGTGACTGCAGATATTAAATTGTTTATGAAGAGATATATTCATTAGACTGAGTGAGCTAAATCAAAAATACATAATTGTTTTTACTAAAGAAAGTATTAAGGCATATAAATCACTGATTAACTATTCCCCTTCCCTAAAAGAAAATTAACAAAAAAACATATTTTACGATGGATAAACGAATTTTTGCGGTTTGGTCGGAATTCTTTTTGTTTTCATACGTACACTACTGCGTGCTTTTCAATAATACAGTTTAAAAATTTGTTTAAACAAAATATGTTAGCGATTCAGCTATTTACATCGTAAATCAGCAACAAAATACTCAAACGATACAGTAAATATCTTTTTTAAAGTCAGATTACAAAATTTTTCGTAAAAGCCTAAAGGGATTGAGACTAAATAAGTATCAGTTTTGAGTAAAGAACAATTTACTTTTATAGTATTACATTATCTTTAATTTTTAATTTTGACAGCTGTCTTACGAATAACTTTGCTTCTATTGCAATTAGTTTGTATCAATGGTTCTGATTGGATGATAGTTAGCGTAAAATTCTCTATCTCCTTGTCTGTAACTAAGGACGCCGACATTTTGAATTGCTGAATGTATTGACATGTAATTTCTACAATAATAAGCCAAATAACTCACATGTTGCACCTTAAAATCTTCTTTTTATCAAATTTATTACATTCTGAAGCGGCACAGAAGCCAGAAAACGCCCGGTGTTTATGTTTGACGCCGGAAGCATAAATATGACGTCACCTAGTGTAGGGAACAAAGAAGAAGACATCTTTTCGCGGAATTTTCTTTAATGAAGATTTTACACTGAAATAATGATTGAAATTTAATTATGAACTTGTTTTGCATTAAAATAGAGATAACTGTATTGTATTTGAAGCTTTAAGGACGTCCATCGGTAGTTTTACTGTCGCAAATTTAGTTTACCTGGCGACGCGTAGCGTAGCGTCGCCAGGTAAACTAAATTTGCGACAGTAAAACTACCGATGGACGTCCTCAAAGCTTCAAATACAATACAGTTATCTCTTAATCTATGCAATAAAGATATATTAACCTATTTTATAAACGCTATTTTTCAAACCGTATTTTGATATATTCCTTTACTTGAAAAGTTCAAAATTCATTAATTTCTTCAAATTCAAATCTAAATGCATTTCCAATATCATCTCTTTGATAAGAAAAAATTGAATAGAACACATTTAATAATTGCAATGCTTCCGTATCACTTTTCTGGATTTACCTTCATCAGGAACGCTCAAAGCTAAACATTTGAAATCCGAGGATGTATAAGTACCGAAACCGTTGTTAGCCAAATTCATCTATTCAAGTCAACTTTGCCTAAAGGGAGTTGAACCTTAGTTTCTTAATAATTTCAAAATTTATAAACGGACAATTTTAGAAAAGTTTGTTAAAACATGTCAGTTCCGAAGTCCTGACTTCTGTGCTGATGATACCATCGGGAACTGATAGTCCACCAGCAGAGGTATCGACCCAGTGGTGTAAAAAATTGAAAACAACACGTTTAATAATTTCAATGCGTCCAAAGCGCTTTTCTGGACTCACCCAGTCGTCCATCATAACATTAAACATATTTAACAATAACAATATGTGAAAGTTTAAACTCTACCACGTAAACCATCAAGTTTAATACGATATGCGATATTTATAACTTTCAAATCTTAAACGCGAGACCCGCCGAACGTTTAAGATATTTAAAATTTAACTGTCGATATTGGATAAATATCGTACTACACGAGATTTGGTGGTGGAATCTGTTTATGTAATGATTTTCACACACCATGCAGGCAAACTCATTCCTTCTTTTCAAAAGATCTGCAAAAAGAGGTGTTCTTTCTAAGCGTCATCAGGCATGATCGCCTTTTTCATGCCGTCACAATAGAAAATTCAGAGGAAAGCAAGAAAATTCGACGTCATATTCGGGTTATAACCAATGAAGAACTGAGATCAATCGAATCACACGTTCAATAATTTTTTTATACAATGGGTACAAATAGGGATAAATTGACGAATAATTAGAGACACAATTTTGTGTCAGGAAATAAACTTATACTCATCATTTCGTACTTTGAAAAAATCAAAACAACATTTTAGGAATTCCATGCATCCGAATTGCTTGACTGATTTACCTTCATCATATAGGAACACAATACAATGCTTATATATAAAAGCAAAAACTATTATAGAACCAAAACAATAGAAGAGCTTTATATCCGAAAAGCATCTAAAAAATAGCAAAATCGTTTTAATCTTAACTTTGACTGTACTAAGACAGGAATATGACAGCTGTTATTCATTCGTTAGATGTATTGGAGCATTTGATTTTGCCATTTGCTTAAGGACTTTTCGTTTTGAATTCTCCTCGGAGTTACTTTTTTTTTTGGGGTGATTTTACTATTTGCCCGAGGGAGTTGAAACCTTAGTATCTTTAAAATTTAAAATTTTACAAGCAGATTATATATAGCGACCCATTCCTGTAAAACATGAATACAACACTTTATAATTTGTATGCATGTAAAAACGTTTGCTGACAGGAACATTTATGTCTTATTTATTTAAACATAAACGTTTTTTTTAATTTAACACTAAAACAAAACTTGTTGCAATTGACGCCTTTGAAATCGGGATGTTAAGTTATTTTATTGAGTAAATACATTCCATTTAATGTTGTTGATCACATAATTTGTATTCTGTTTCAATATTGGTGACCAAGTTAATTTTAACGAGGAGTACGAAGTGATGGAATACTGAACAAAGAAAGCCTGTTTGGTCGAATAACAAATTTGTATATAATTATAATGCGTGCAATGTTACGCTTCTACCTAGTTAAGTAGAGATATCTAACTTCTCCGAAAAGTACATTACTTTATGGATTTATAATAAATGCTTAAAATTCCTACCTTTAAGCCGTCTAAATGATTTTGCCTTTTCTTCTGATCAAGACCGGTCTGGAGTTTAGTAACGAATTAAAAACTGCACTTTTCTATCTTCCTAGTTAGGTCAATATTAAACACATTTTTAAAAATTCAACTTTGATTTTTTGAAAATTAAAGATCTCTTAATTATAAGTTTCAAACTGATAATTTTGTAAAGATTGTTTGTAGGAGTGTAATGATTCCAATATAGTTGTATACCTTTAAACAAAAAAGTTATTACACTGTAGACAATGATCTTTTCAAACAACTTTTATTAATAGTACGACTGTGGGAAGATATTTAGCCATTCAGATTCATGAAGCTTAAATATTTACGAACAATTCCTATTATATAGCAATGAATCAAATAGTCAAAATAATATAAAAGATTGTTTTATGTAAGTTAATACGTTGATGAATTAAGGACGAAAAAAAGAACTCCGGATCCATTATGCCAAGTTTTTCTTTGTAAAGTCAACTTCATTGATGTCTATATTGGCTATATCCCCGGCTTTGAAATATTTCTGTTTAAAATATTAAGATAGGTCCAGATCGGTCCGTGTAACACTTATCTATTCAAAATATTAAAAAGTTTTCATATTTTAGATTTTAAATTTTGATCAAAGTTTTATATTATCAAAATCCAAAATTTGAAAAATTTTGAAATTTTGAAATTTTCTCCAAGTACTTAAAATTTCATAATTCTAAATAATGTTTTTATATTTGATAGTTTAGATATTTGATCAAACTTTAAAAGTACTAAACTTAACGTGCAATTTTGATTATTTCGCTTTTTGAAAGTTTGATTTTTAATTTTTTTTTTAAATAGAAAAAGGGTCGAATAGAGGGCTACTTGTAAACTACGAAACGGAATAAAAGCGTAACGAAACGAACACTTCAGAACTAATTTTTTTTAGCGGCCATCATTTAGGAGTAACAGTGAATACTGATAAACTCACAGTTAGCCAAATAGTATGGTGCGGTTGAGTATGTATATATTTCTACTGAACTTTAATCAATGAAAAGGCTCAATACACGTGTATTATCTCAAATTGGATTTCATTTTTTTTTTTTTTTTTAACCTTTAATCAACTATTTCGGTTCTTTATAAATTGTTGGCCTTCTAATATTCGGCTGACAGCGCGCCTGAATAGATCCCGAAAGGCGCTTCGGGCACATGCAATCGTTTTGATTTCAATTTTCATCGATTGCATGACGATTATATATTGCCTTTTATTATTGATTAAAGTTTAAAGTATTGATACGGAAAGAATACTGAATGTGTGGTGTCGCAATGAACGTTGTGCTATCCACGAATGTGGGAGGTTGTTGATATCTTTGGACAAGACTATCCGCTATGTACACGCTGAAATTAAGAGTAAGATCAAATATAAGTAGCTTGAAGGTTAATACATTTTTTACATTCATACCATATACTAGTAACGTTAATCAGAAACATTAAGCCTGTATATTTATGCAATAATTGCCAATGTAAATTAAGCGCTCATCTACCCAATTTTAGGTGTCAGCATTTTGAAATACAAATGTAGTAATTTGAAAACAATTCTAAAAAGTTCATATCAACGATAAACATAGGAGCAAGTTGAAGAGACCAATCGAGATGGTAATCTATTTTCGAATTAGAAATATAAATATTGTCACTAAGGTGACACTATATTTGACTTTGATACCTCCACGAGCTAGGGGCTGATGGTACATTTTTCAGGTGCAGATCCATGAATTTGAAAATGTGGCCTGGGGCCTAGTAAGAAAACGTTAGGACCGATGCTTGTAAAAAGGATATGCATTCATCATATATGTAGCTGTCGAAAAATCAGGACATATAAACGCTGAATTTTAAGTTTACCATTTATCTGCGGAACGCTGAAAACCGAATATTTCAAAGTCAAGTAAAAAATAAGAGCCGAAACTATTGAAAAAGTTGATAGTCGTACGATAACTTAAAAATGTATTAATAACAAATACGGAACTATCCCTTCATACAAAAAAAGAATCATGTTTCCTTTTATTTGCTATTTGTAGGCAGTGGCGGATTAAGGATCCCTAATAGAGCTACATACCTGATAAATGCATATACTTTTTACAAATATCAGTCCAAACGTAGTATAAGGGAGCAACCATTGACCTTCAAAATGGGGGATATTTTTTTGCCGATGTGATAATTTTGTTATCACGCGAACAATTTCTTTTAGTTTTCCAACGCTATCAATCAAACTATTTGGTTAAAAATTTAAAACTATAAGGTTAGGGGAAAATCAGGATTTTGTTTTGTCATCTGCTTGAACAGAATATTTCATTCATCAAATTGGGGATCAAATGAAAAAAAACATTTACAAAAAAAAAAACATACCCCCCTTTCCTAAAACCGTCTAGAAGTTAAATTGTCGTTCCCTGACTATGACCCCACCTTTTCAAATTCATTGATCCGCACCTGAAAAATGCACCATTATTGAAGTCCCTCGTAGAAGTATTCAAGTCAAATTAAGTGTCACCTTATGCATATACTTTTTACAAATATCAGTCCAAACGTAGTATAAGGGAGCAACCATTGACCTTCAAAATGGGGGATATTTTTTTGCCGATGTGATAATTTTGTTATCACGCGAACAATTTCTTTTAGTTTTCCAACGCTATCAATCAAACTATTTGGTTAAAAATTTAAAACTATAAGGTTAGGGTAAAATCAGGATTTTGTTTTGTCATCTGCTTGAACAGAATATTTCATTCATCAAATTGGGGATCAAATGAAAAAAAACATTTACAAAAAAAAAAACATACCCCCCTTTCCCAAAACCGTCTAGAAGTTAAATTGTCGTTCCCTGACTATGACCCCACCTTTTCAAATTCATTGATCCGCACCTGAAAAATGCACCATTATTGAAGTCCCTCGTGGAAGTATTCAAGTCAAATTAAGTGTCACCTTATTGACAATATTTATATTTCCGATTCCCCAATAGATTACCATTTATCGTTGATATAAACTTTCAAAAAAATCAATTTTTCAAATGCCGATACCTACAAATGGATAGATGGGGGCTTAATGTACAGCGGCAACTATTACATCAATTTGCAGGCTGAAAATAATGTTTATGGTAATCGTTATATATGATATGAATGTATTCAGCTTTTACACAACCAGAACGATGAGTTGGATGTTAACGTTTACTTTGTTTGGCGTTTTTAATCGTATATCATTTTATTTGGCCTTTTTTTTTAATTTAATTTGATTCGAGCGTCACTGATAATTCTTTTGTAGACTGGCGTCTGGCGCAAATACAAAATTTACATCCTGGTATCTATGATGAGATTTTTAGATACCTTATAACAGTTTGTTAGCTCCAGCTAGGCTACTTTTATTTGATCTTATTCTTAAATTAGTATTGTATAGAGGGTAGCAGTGTAAAATAGATATCAACAACCTCCCACAGTCAAGGCTAGCGCATAGTTCATAGCGACACCAAGGGTTCAGTATTCCTACCGTACCAATACCATGAACCGAGGCCCTTTATAGCTTGCTGTTCGGTGTAAGCCAAGGCTCTGTGTTGAAGACCGTACTTTGACCTATAATGGTTTACTTTAATAAATTATGACTTGAATGGAGAGTTGTCTCATTGGCACTCATACCACATCTTCTTACATGTACAATTTATGATCGTCATGTGCAATCGATATAAAATGAAAACAAAGCGTTAAACATTGCATGCGTCCGAGGCGCTTTTCTTTAACTATCATCATCAGTTACGATCCAAGGTGATTATTAGAAGGCCAACAATTTATAAAGAAATAGTTTATTAAAGCTTAAAGATGATCGTTCTACATGTACATTCAATGATTTCATCTGCCGACATGATTGCAGATAGTAAGAAGTCGTTAATCAAAACAAAAAATAAATCACGTGTATATTGAGCCATTTTATTGCTTAAAGTTCAGTAGAAATATATACATACTCAACCGTACCATACTATTTGGCTAACTGTGAGTTCATCAGTATTCACTGTTACTCCTAAATGATGGCCGCTGGGAAAACCAAATAGTTCTGAATTATTCGTTTGTTTCGCTTTTATTCCGTTTCGTAGTTTACAGGTACTCCTCTATTCCCTCCTTTTCTATTTTTGATATTTTAATCAAAAATTTAAAAATCAAACTTTCAAAAAGCTAAATAATCAAAAGTGCACGTTAAGCGCTAATTTAGAACTTAGAAATTTTAACTATTTGATGAAAATTTCAAAATTGTTTAAATGTTTGGAATTTTGATATTTTAAAACTTTGATCAAAATTTCAAAAATCTAAAATTTGAAAACTTTTTAATATTTTGAATTGATAAGTTTTACACGGACCCAGATCCATATAACGCTTCGAACGCAAGGATTTTGTTTCATTCATATTGTCAAATTCAAAACGTTGTTAAAAGCTCTTGCATTAGTATTTTAAAATCAATATAAAGTTATTGCACACATGTTCAACAATTCTACAGTTATCGATTAAGTTAACATGTTCGTAGCGCTCACATCAACCAACGTTACCCACAATGCAATATGTCTGATGTTATAGAAAATTTCATTTTACTTGTTTAACGGATTAAACATTTTGGCTATTTTACAAATCACTGATTTTAAAACTATTATAACAGATATTCAAATAACAAGATTTTCAGTATCACAATGTCTCAGTTGTTTTTAAACATTGAAACTAATGTTCTCCCTTTACAAAGATATTACAAAATTAGAAAAATAGATGTCCAGCTAAATCGATGCCTCGGAAATCAACCATACAAATGTTTGTCATATTTTTCTCTTCTCATATAATAATATTTCGGGCTTTCGTGCAACTTTACGTATATTTACAGACACGGGGGTCTCGGTGTTCAAATGGTCTAAGTAGTCAAACTTATCTATCACTAGCCTATCAACACTGAAGTTATGAGTTCGAATCCTACTTGTGGCAGGCTCGCTCGACCTCAATCTGTTTAGGGTTGTAGGTTTCCACATCGACGATCGATGCATGTTTTTCGCTGGCACTCCGGTTTCCTCAACCATAAAACTGACCGCTACAAAATATCATAAAAGCGCTGGCATCAAACACCAATCAGGTAATCAATCTTACCGTAAAGGCACAGTGTAGCATAACTTTCTCTGGTAAGGTAAGAGATATTTTATAAATAAATATGATTTTATAAAAACATATGGGGGCCTCGGTGGCCGAGTCATTGATCTAAGTAGTTACTACTGTAATCACTAGGCTAGCCATTCAACACTGAGGTTGTGCGTTCGAACACCACTCGTGTTGGTGCACTCGACTCCAATCTTAATTGACTATGATTGACAGTTTTTTCCTATCGAAGGTCGATGGTTTTCTTAGGGCACAAATAAAAACTGACCGCCATGAAATAGCTTTAAAGAGTTGATTAAAAGTGGCGGTAAAACACAAAAAATCAATCAATCAATCAATAAATATGAGATTCAACATAAATGTATTTGTCTTAGCCAACAATCTTGAGAAATCAGTGTCAAACATAACAAAACAAGAAGCCTTGGTTCACACCTAACAGCAAGCTATACATGTGTACGTGTTATTAACAGCAAGCTATACATGTGTACGTGTTATTAACAGCAAGCTATACATGTGTACGTGTTATTAACAGCAAGCTATACATTTGTACGTGTTATTAACAGCAAGCTATACATGTGTAAATGTACGTGTTATTAACAGCAGGCTATACATTTGTACGTGTTATAAACAGCAGGCTATACATGTGTACGTGTTATAAACAGCAGGCTATACATGTGTACGTGTTATTTGTTTTATTATTCATGAAACCAACCCAAACAGATGTAATCATAAAATTTCAAAAACTTCAACAAAAAGACCAAAAAGTGTTTCTGTATAAAAATAAAAAGTGTTGCATGATTGCAAATGAGACAACAGCTACTATCCATAAGATACGAACAATAGTAAATCCAAGTAACTATTTGTTACCATACATATGGTATTAAACAATAAATAAACCTGAACGGCAAAATAAGCTCACAAAAAAGCCCCGACATGACAGAACGTGACACAATTCAAACGACCTAACTCGTAACTAATGTGCAATAAGAATAATAATAAGTAAAAAATATTAAAGACAGCAACTATAGACATCGAGGAGAAAACATGATCTCATAATTTCGAGCGCTCATCCCTCTCTTACCCTGGGACAATGGCGTAACAGCACAGCATAAGAAAAAACTGAAAAAAGATACGTTGAAAGGGGCTGAACTCATCAAATTATTGAGCCAGGGATTTCATTACCACAATTCAACTAAACGTTTTTCTAAATTATGATAAATACAAAGATTTGGTTAGAAAAGATGGCTGTACTGTATAATTCTTCTGCATACGTAATATCACATCCTAATTTCTATATTGAGTGATGTTTATAAAGCACGTAGTTTGAGATAAGATCCGTATACGTTTATCGATCCTTTGAATAAATTTATTTCTAATGGTTATGAATATTAGGCCGTTATTTTTCTCGATTAAATTGTTTTACATATGTCATTTCGGGGTGGCTGTTATGCGGTATGGGTTTTGCTCATTTGAAACATCATTGGAAACATCATTACTTGTGTGACTTTAAGTTATAGAGAAAGTCCAAATAACTATGATCCTTTCTTGGGAAATATAGGGGCTGAGTTTTATTGCATGTTACAACGAATACAAATATTATGCATTTTTTTTAATGAGCCATAAATACAATTCCAATCAAACTGAAGGTATTTTTCAATCTCCCCTTACATCAGATAGGAAACAGAATTTTTTTTTATTTTTTTTTCATCGCAAGATTTTAAAACGGTTGAATCCTGATTCCGCTTTGGGAAACACAGGATGAAAAATTTTGTCATGCCTTTTTTTGTTGTTGTAATCTGTAATCTGTCCAGCCTTTTCATTTTTTACTCTATTCGGTCCTGCTTTTTGCAAGTGTCTCATCCTGACCTTTTTTTACTCAAAACTCCTGTCCTGCCTATTTTTTCATATTTCATCCTAGATCGTGGTTTAAACAGAAAATAATATGATAACAAACAATCAACCCCCCACGTTGGCATATGCATGCTCCAGAGAGTTGTACATGTATGTTAGATAACAATGTCTTTCATTATTTTAATTGAAAATTGGGTGTTGATGGCATATCTTTGGTTGTATCAGTTTTTATTTATACTTTTACAGACCTACACATTTATGTCTTGACATGTTAAGCCAGTCTATTATTACAGACCTTCATATTTATGACTTGACATGTTAAGCCAGTCTATTATTAAAGACCTACACATTTATGACTTGACATGTTAAGCCAGTCTATTATTACAGACCTACATATTTATGACTTGACAATATTATTGAAGATTTCATACTATTTGTGTACTCCATGTTCTTCGTACAACAACGTTATATGTATCTGTGTACGTTATGTTATTC